>BMAO01025850.1:0-48374 GCA_019973975.1 Trichonephila clavata | reverse complement strand
AGATGATTTACTGGGACGACATAACAAATCTAACAGAGTTCTGATCTTCTGCGCAACTCGTTTGCGGCCTCTAAATTCCTTTACAAATCCGAAGGATTATTTAACTTTCGATCTGGAATGATGATTTAAAGGCTCCCGGTGACACGCCACCACGAAAACCGAGTGTAATGTTAATCCTATGGAGTTTCTTATAATTCAATTTACGTCTAAGGTATTGCTTTTAGCTGTATGAAACAAAATGCATCTAAAGTTAAAAATTAATTTTCTCTTGATTTTTAAAAATTCTAAATATTTTAAATATTTATTAAAAGCGAAAATTTACATTTAGTGGTTGATCATAAAAATATTTTCAATTATCGGATAAAAAGTTTTCAGTGAAATCCTTTATTTTATGCTCTTTCAAACGCATATATTTTAAAAATTTTAAACTAATTTATTTGCGAGTAATTAAATAAGTCAGCATTGCATATTTGATGAGGGAAAATGACTTGTAACTCCGCCTTCTTGCGGAAGGATACATGAAATTTTCCTGCACGTTCCCTTGGTGAAAGGTAATTTATGACTCTTCGGTGGATTGTGTAACAGAGATGTCCCCCAAATGGGTCTTGTTTTCCAAGAATCTATTGGCATTCAGAATACTATTACAATTACATCATTCTTAGGAAAGTTTGAGTCTGTCTTGAAAATATGGCTACAAATACGTTTTGAACAAAAGCTATCCTCTGTTTTATTCCACCTTTCTCAAAGTTATATTTTATTAATAATTAAAATGAACAATTAATATTCATTAAATGCACTTGAATCGTCAGGATCACAAGTAGTCAGTTTCGCATTCTTTTCTTACATATCTCAAAATTCATGTGTTTTCCAAGTTTAAGTTATTTAGACTGTTTTAAAACTTATTTTGCACAGTTTATTTCAGTTATTAAATAAAATGGATCATCGTCGCAGTTTCAAAAATTATTTCTTTCTGGCTAAACGAAAAGAATATAGGACAGAATTTCAGGAATTGGAAAGAAAGTGTATTTCTTTTTCTAAATTCTTGTTCCGCTGTTCATTTCAAATATTGTGAAAGTTTCCACATGCTAAATGGATTTATTGATCGCATTTTAAATAAGTTCAAATATTCGAAGATGAAATACCATTGATTTAAAATAAATCAGAAAGTTTCCATAATTTAAGAATATTTTTAGTAACATTAATAGCGTAACGTAAAATACAAATCACGATTACTTTTATAGTAGGGACAATTGCAAGTAACAGAAAAGAATACTGCTTTTGTAATGTGGACAAAAAGGATGTAAAATGGAAAAATATCAGGACAATGATTTTGGCGTGATAAAATGTTAAAAGTTGGAACTTCTTTTAATTTTAGTTGCTTATTGCCAGAACTTACAGATCAAGGTATCAGATCGATGCCGATACACCAACCCGGCCTTCGATTTTGGAGAACACAGGAAATAAAAAGGAAAACCTTTGTAAATACATCTTTTGCTGGATTAAATAAATTGACGCAATGAACTATTACTGCTAATTAGGTAATGTAAATATATGTAAATACGTTGCATCATGAATATAATGAAAATCATAAAGAATTTTTGTTTTATCAGGTTTTATTGTTTGTATTAGTTATATTTTCACACATATAAAGTTTCATATCTTCAATAAATGCAAGATTAAAAACTACAGATAAAATTGATTCTTTTAAAGTATATTGTGTTGGTACCCATAAAATTTTAGCCAAGTTATTAAAACTGCCATATGAATTTTTAATATTGTAATATAAGTGTATACGTAATCAATCTTCAAAATATTTTCGTAAACACTTTGTTACGTACTGAGGGCTTACGTGGAACAGGAGTCCTCGCCCTCACTCACCATTGTGCTTTAAATATAATATTTAATGCACAGGTAAATAATTTCTAATTTTAAAATTCAAACTAGCACCACTGAAGACCCACCATGTAGAGAACGTGCACGTTAAATCTGTGGGGACTCAAACGTCCTTCAATTGTTATTGGTGTGGTAAGATGAGGTGTCTCCAGGTGTCATACATGGTTAAATGCTGATTTAAATTATTTTATTGTTATTTATGAAATATATTGCTGGTTTTCTGTTTGTGATATTGGCTATAGCAAATATGACTAGTTAATATGGCAAATAACAAGCTTCTTTACCACAATATCATTTGATTTTGTAATTAATTTATATTAGAAATTTCCAACATAAAACTATTCTTCCATAAAGGTGTGTGGGCTAAAACCACTTTATCAGTGGCGTAGGTATCAAAGCTTATGGTGGGAAAAATAAAGAGAATATTGCTGGGTTTCGTAAAAATATATTAGTATTTAGATATACAAATTTACTTTCAGATCCCCGGCCCTGTCAAGCTCTGGGGCATATAGAAAACAAAGCACCATACTACTTACATATATGCCTATGATTTCGAAATTTAGTGATAGCAACTTTTGATTTGACACGTGATGAGCAGAAATGATAAAAATATATGCATAAACAAAATATAATACAAATTATTATAATTATTTAAAATATACCTTCTTAGCAAACACACGAAAACAGGAAGTCAAAGTTACATCAGTCTGTTGCATACCAGATTGCGAAATATTGGAAACAGGAAATAGCTTGGCTATGAAGATCATAAATGTTATAAAAATAAAATTACCAAGGAAGAAATGGCTGTTGCCATGGTATTTAATATGGCAATCTTTTATATTTATATCTCAATTATGAGAGAAATTATCGCTAGTTCGACTTGCCTGTGTTCAGGGCGCGAGGGCCTCCTGAGCTCGGAGTTGATTGCACAGCACCACCTAGCCATTAGTGAGTTACGCCACTGTACTTTATTAAATTTATATAAGATTTTTGTTACATGTCTTAAAACGTTTTTAAATAAAATTATTAAAGATGAATCAGAGTAAAGAACTTCCTCTCTCTGAAATATTTCAGGAATGAGAAAAATTTAAATCATTACACTATTCACTCCATTATTTTTATAAATTTCTCTTTTATTAAACTGTTTAAAAAGGATTTTGATTAATTATGTAGAATATCACACAAATTGTTTGAATGGCAAGAAATATACATATAAAGGTTTCTGCCTTAACTAAAACTTATATTTTATAAATTAATTACTTTACAAAATTCAGATATTTCGTACTCATTGAAGATATTTAATTATCGTTATTAGATAACAAATAGAAAACTAATGTTCCTCAGACAGAAAGAAACAGCGTAAAAAGCAGTTTTCCTTGTATAACTAGAATGTTAATTTTCATGTACTGGGATAGACAGTAAAGAGGGGTCAGTTGTCATATGAATAATAGTCGCTAGCACAAACTGGACCCTCCTAGAACAAAAATAGAAGGCGAAAGAGGGAGGGTTTCTGTCTCGGTTCGATTACGCCGTTACTCTCTCAACTGTTGTAGAGCATAAGATGTGACGTATTTTCTTTCATCATGATAGCTTTCAGAACATAATCATCAGAAAATGGGAAAGTAAATACAAATTTGAAAATAATAGCTTGAAAAATGTTATTTCAAAGTACAAGTCAAAGTTTGGCCTCTGTAACTCTACCCATCCTTGCTGCGTACTAGAGTTAGACATATTTGATCCTTGCATTATTATAAATTATCAATGCTTATAGATGAAAAATAATGAAATCAATAATAATTCATTCCGTTTTAAATTTGCATTCAATAAATGATGGGTCACAAATATAATATAAAATTTTATAATTTTGTTTACATCCCGCAGGATTATAATGTTTTTCAAGTAGCCCGCAAGATCATTTGGAGTTAGCCATCCTGTTTCAAGCCAAGATCGGACGTGTACTTAGTTTACAGTTTCTTTGTATTCTTCCATGACCTTTATTGAACTTGGGAATCTCGCGTCTTTAATAATCATTATATGGTATATTCCTCCACGGTTTTAAATACTGATTCACTTTTTATTGTTTTATAAAATATATTGCTGTTTTGTTGTGATATTAAAAATATAACATTAGTGTGATAAAATAAAAATATTTCTAGTATGATTGGTGAAAAAGTTAATTGAAATTACTGGAATACAATAACTTCAAAACGATTTTGTAATTTGCTGAGACAGGTAAATCAAAACAGAATGTATGCGAGATTTTCGACAAAGAAACGTGAAAAATAAAAACTGAAGAGAACAGTCGAAAAATTGCACAAAATTCAACTTCACACCAGCAAAGATTTTTGCAACGAACACAAATCTCTTAGAGCAAACGTAGAACCAATTACTGCTTTACAAATCTGTTTGTCAGTCAGGTAACTTTACAGATTGTCCCATCATAGCTTTTGAATGATGACTCAAGCTCGAAATGACAACAAACCAGAAATATATCGTTAGCTAACAGTGGTACTGGTATTGACATTATTTTTAAGGTTATTAAATACTTTAAATCTCAAGTATGTATCATATTTTAGTCATCATAAGTCTATGGTGTGTCTTCCCAAATTGAACAAAATTTTATTTTGATAGAAAATTAGGCTCTTTGTGTTAATTAAATAAAATTTTCATTAAAGATAAAATTATTCGATGAAAATTATTTCCAATCATACGATTAATTTTCAGGATTTATGTTACTATTGCTGCGTGTTACCAGGATAACATGTCAGATGTTACACATCATATGCGACTACTGTAAGACTCGTTCCTTTTTGTAATTTATATTAGAAATTCCAACACTAAGAAAGTGTTCTTCCAAAACTGTGCTGGGTCCCAAACCAATACTCAATATACTTTATCAGTGGCGCTGGAGTATCAAAGGTCTTGGTGCAAAAATAGAGAATATTGGTGGAGTTTGGTAATTAAAAATATATTAGAGTATTTTATATATACATATACAAAACTGATTCACATGAACCCTGTGTCAAGCTCTGCAGAACATAGGAGAAACAAAGCTACAAACTACTTACATGTAGCATGCATGTGGGTTTCCTTGTGAATTTGTAGTGATTACCCCAGTTCGATTTGACATGTGATAGATGATAAAAGAATATGCACAAACAAAGAAAATATAATACAAGGAAATTATCATAATTATTTAAAATAAAACACACGAGAAAAACAGAGGGGTCAAAGTTACACATCAGTCTGTTGCAGATACCAGATTGCGAAACAGTGAAACAGGAGAAATAGCTTATTATGAATCATATTGTTATAAAAATAAATGACCAGAAATAGCTCCTGTGTAGATTTTTAAGATGTAGTAAGACATGGAACTTGATGTTTATTTTCAAGTAAAATTAGAAAAATGAAAAATAATATAAACTTTTAATACGTAAATTCGCAACACAATATAAACAAGGAAAAGAATTTGGGGATTCCTTACAAGTTTGAAATTACTTTCAACGGGTTGCCATGATTATAGCTATAACAATCTTTTATATTTATATAGCTCAATTATGGGAGAAATTATCAACTAGTTCGACTTGCCTGGTGGTCAAAGGCGCGAGACCCCTGAGCTCAAAGGGCCCCTGTGCAGCCACCTAGCCCATTGATGGATTACACCACTGTGCTATTAAATTTATAAGTTTTTGTTACATGTCTTAAACCGTTTTAAATAAAATTATTGAACTGAATCAGAATAAGAACCTTAAATATTTCAGGAAGAATAATTTAGAAATCGCATTACATATTCATTCAATTGTTATAAATTTCTCTTCTCATTAAACTGTTTTAAAGGATTTTGATGCAATTAATATTGAAAGTAGCACAGAAAATTGTTTTAGATGTACAGAAATATATAAGGAGTTTCTGCCTTAACTAAACTTACTTTATAAAATTCAAATGAAAACTGATGTTTCTCAAAACAGAAACGAGCAACCCAAAAAGCAGTTTCTTTGTATAACTAGAATGTCAGGCACAGTTTTCATGTAATTATTACCATGGGGTGGGCGGTAAAGGGGTCAGTTGGTTGTAAGCTGGACCCTCCAGAGCAAAATAGAAGGCGAGAGTTTTAATGGCTCTTTGCCAGAATCCCTCTCTCCTTTATTTGTAGAAGGAAGCATGTGATTCTGTGACGTCATTTTCTTTCATCCTGACAGCTGTCAGAACATAATCATCAGAATATGGGATCAAGTAAATGCAAATTTGGAAAATAGCTTGAAAAATGTTTATTTCAAAGTCAAGAAAATATTGAAAATTAAGAAAAAGGCATATAATTTATCTTTATGAAGAACTGTTGCCTCCGATCATTAAGACCAGTACTCATGAGTGCCTTCTATAAACGCCCATTCCCCTCCCAGAAGGGCGCTTTTCATCGTTTTAAGTTGATTTCTGTCTGCAGGACCGCCAAGGGTCCGTAGACGAAAATTAACTCTAAAACATTCTTTCTAAGGGAAGTAAGCATTCTAAAGAAGGCCAGTATGCATGGTACTTCAATCTTAATAATCAGTCTTCATCATAAAAGATAAATTATCTTTCTTCTTAATTTTCAACCTGTCTTATTTTCAGCTTCATATTTCAGGCCCCATTTACTGATCCCATTTTCTGATGATTATCATTCTGACGATGTCATGTTGAAAAGCGTCACAAATCATACCAAGCCTCTTTACAACAGTTGAAGGATACAGATGCAAAGGGAACTGGTTGAACCCATATCTCGCCTTCTATTTAGACTATTGGAAGGGCCATTTACAACCAACAATATTATGTGACGGCTTGTTATCTTGCTGCCACTTGTGGCGGTTTCAATTTACATGGCTTGTGACATTCTGGTTGTACAGAAATTTGCTTTCAGCTATTTCGTTCTGTTTGGTATCAGTACGTGGTATAAAACCGAGATTGAAACAAAACACTATATATATTCTACCATTCAAAACAATTACTAATGATATTCTTCAATACTAAATTGCATCAAATCACTAAACAAGTTTATGTTCAAGAAAGTTATAAAATTATTAAGGTGTGGTGTGTGTTTAAGTATTCTCTTTCTATTCAGATGATTCTTTATTCCATTCAATTCAATATTTTGTTGGTTTAAAATATATTTAAAAATCAACCTATAAGTAATAAAGCGTAACAATGACAAACAGAGGCAATGCTGAGGCATTGGCTGAACCCTCCGCCTTGACCACCAAGCTAAGAATCGAGCTTAGATATTTCTCCATGGTGAGTATAAATATAAAAGGTATTACGCTATTAATCTCGGCATCTCAGATTAGTAATTCAGAAAGAATTCTAAATTCTTTCGCTGTTTATTAATATAAGTGTTGCAGTTTATTAAAGTTTATATTATTTTCAATTTTCATTTTCTAATCTTTGCGAGAAATGACATCAGGATTCCATGAAATGTCTTACCATACATCTAAAAACTTCACCGAGTATTTCTTCTTCATTTTGTTTTTATAACAATATGATTCATAATAAACCATTTTCAATAATTTCTAATCTGTTATCTGCGGCAGTTACTGATATGAGCCCTGACCCCCTCTTTGTTTTCGTGTGTTTCTTACAAACAATTATAATAATTTATTGTTATTTTCTTTGTTTGTCACATATTCCTTTGTCATTTCCTGTCTATCACATGTCAAATGTTTCCTGGTATCACTAAATTCTGAAAACTTCACATGCATACATGTGGACTGTAACTGCTCCCCGCTAATTCACGGGAAACTTATTTAATCAGTTGGCTTTGTATATATATACATATGTAAAGATCTGTGTATTTTGGTGTAATAAAACTCACCAATGTCTCTCTTTTGCGCAGAACTGCTGAACACCTGAGCCGCCACTGAGTAATGGCATATTGATGTGATTTAGGTTCCTATTTTGGAAGAACAGTTGCCTGGTGTTGGAATTTCTAATAAACTCTGATTGAGGAACGAGAATCTTGTGAATCTTTTATATGGAAATATTAATGACATGACATGTTATCCTGGTAAATACACTGTAACTCAGACAAATCTGGAAAAATTAATCGGTATGATGAGTAATTTTCTATCGAATAATTTTGTCTTTATTGAAAATTTTGACTATTAACACAAAAGTCATGTAATTACAACGAAATAAATGTTCTTGTTCAATTGAGGAAGATTTTACCTGGCTTGTGTTGACTAAAATCTGACACATGCTTGAGGATTTTAAAGTGTTAATAACGCTGAAAAGTAACGTCGGCTCTTTGGCACCACTGATGGCTACTCGATATATTTCGGTTTGTGTTCATTCGGCAGTACATCATTCAACTATGTTGGTTTCAATCGTAAAAATTACCTGACCGACAAATGGTATTTTGCTATTAACGTAGTGTTCGACCATTCATTCGAGAAGATTTGTGTTCGTGGAAATACCTGCTGTGTGGGTTGATTTTGTGCAGTTCAACTCGGCTATCTCCTTCGGTTTTGATTTTTCTCACGTTCTTTTGTCGAAAATCTCGCATGTAGTTACTCGTCTCGGCAAATCTAAAATCGTTTTAAAGTATTGTATTCGAATTTTATTCAATTAACACTACTAATCATCTTAAATATTTTCTTATTTATCACGCTAATGTTATTTTCATCACTGTGTTGTATTTTTATTATCACAGAGCAGAGCCACGCGCAGCAGTATGTTTTTAAAAATAAAATAATTTAAATCGGCTTTAAACTTTCGTGGAGGGATATATACCATAATGATAAGACTGAGTTCAAAAAGATGTGAAATAAAACTGAACTGAAGTGTCATTCTGGCTATCCGATCTTAACTTAGAGGATGGCTCAAACTTGACGCGGGCTTCCTCAGGCTGATATAATCTGCGGGCTCTGAAACAAAATTGTATCTTATATTGTATTTGAACCCATCTGTTGTTAACCAGAATAATTTAAGGCGGAATAGATATTATTGATTTCATTCATCTATACAACATGAATAATTATAATAATAATACGAGATCAAACAATAATTCTGGCCAATGGCAGCACAGCTGTTCCAGAATCAGTGTGATGCTGCATTACCGCACTTCACAAGTGTATTAAAATAAAGAAGGTAATGAAATAGAAACAGTTGCTATATTTGTTGCAAAGCACTGCATTAAAGCAAAATATTTTGCACAAGATCTCGGGGCCTGGAATTATTTCAGGAGCCGCGGTTATTACCCTTGGCTTGTTACGAAGTCTGTCACTTAAATAACATGTAATACAGGCAGTGGTGCTAGACTTTTCAGCTCAGAGACCTTTGAAGTGTTTTGTGGAACCCCTAGGGCAAGTGTTTCGTGAGCCTAGAACTAGAAATGACATTTAGCCCATTCAATCCAGAATTTCCAGGATTTTGAGGAAAATCTCATTCATAGATATCAAACATTCAAATTGTGGAGTGAGTGAGTGAATATTAACGTCACACTGTTCAATACACGAGAGCTTTTATTAACGGACCTCATAATTTTGAACCATGAACAAGTGACAGGGATGACACTGAGATAACACCTCATCTCTAACTACCACACCACACCAAAGGAAGGACGAGGCTCGACAGATTGCTGACCATCGCGCCCTACAGTGGGTCTTTAGTGGTGCTGGGCCGAGACTTTAAAATTGTGGAACTGTTGCCTGTATTTGTACTTGCAGTGCATTCTTCATAGCGCATTAACTTAGAATTCATTTGAAAAAGCAGAGGGATGAGTTATCTTGAATAATATATGACACATGTATAAATGAAAATACTATTAATACTGCTTTCAGACAGAAATTTAAAAATTTCAAATGTTATTTCTAAAGTTAATTTCAGTGAAGGAAATGAAACGGAATAAAACATCAGTAGCAATAGTAAATAAATTAATTAAAATTTATATCTTTAAACTAATATTGCTAAAAATATTCTTTAAATTATGGAAACTTTCTGATTTATTTTAAATTAATGGTATTTCATCTTCGGAATATTTGAATCTTATTTAAAATGCGATGATCAATAAATCCATTTAGTATGTGGAAACTTTCACAATATTTGAGAATGAACAGCGGAACAAGAATTTAGAAAAATGCACACGTTTTCTTTCCAATTCTAAATTCTGTCCTATATTCTTTCGTTTCAGCCGAAGAAATAATCTTTTTGAGCTACGTCCTTTCTATTTAATAACTAGAATAAACTGGCTTTAAAATAAGTAAACAAGCTGAAATATTCAAATAACTTTAACTTGGAAAAACACAGGAATTTCAATTTTGGAATATGTAAGAAAAGAATGCGAAATCTAGTTCACTATCTGACAGTTAAATGCATTTAATAAATATTAATTGTTCATTTTAATTATTAATAAAATATAACTTATTTAGTATATAAATAATTTTAAGAAGGTGGAATAAAACAGGCATAGCTTTTGTACAAAACGTATTTGTAGTTATTTTCAAGCACAGACTCAAACTTTCCTAGAATGATGCTTCAATTGGAAATAGTATCTTGAATGCCTATAGATTCTTGAAAACCACAGACCCATTTTGAGGGGGACATCTCTGTTACACAATCCACCGAAGAGTCTCATTACCTACTTAGGGAACGCAGGAAAATTTCATGTATCTTCCGCAAAGCGGAGTTACAAGTTTACTTTCCCTCATTCCAAATATACAATGCTGACTTATTTAATTACTCATAAATAGTTTAAAATTTTAAAGTATATGCGTTTGAAAGAGCATAAAATAGTTCGCTGAAAAACTTTTTATCAAATGTTGAAAATATTTTATGATCATTTCAACGCACTAAATATAAATTTTCAAACTTTTAATAAATATTTAAAATATTTAGAAATTTTTATCGAAATCAAGAGAAACATTAATTTTTATCTTTAGGATGCATTTTGTTTCATACAGTTAAAGCAATACCTTAGGCGTAAATTGGATTATAAGAAACTCCTTGGATTAACATTACTCGGGTTTTCGTGGTGGCGTGTCACCAGGGCCTTAAGGATTCTTACTAAATGGATAAAATGTATGATTTTCAAAGTTCCATAACTCGGCCAGTTTTTAAGGTAATAAAATGAAACCTTTTGTGTTTACTTTTTTTTGTGTTCTGCATACTTTCCTTATAAGTGATAGGGCATGGGGACCGTATAAAAATTAAATTTTGTATTTTTGTAAATTACTGGTTCGAAGGCATGTATAAACATTCTTTACCTGTTTTAAAACATTTTCAAATTGGAGGTACACATCTAAACCAGAACAGTTCAGGAATTAACTATTGGGTCCATTAAAGGCTGGACACCCTGTATATACTTTTATTGTACTTTTATGAAATACAGTGCAGCAAAAGATTTTAATAAGAAAAAATGTACGATTTCCGAAGCATAAAAATGTGTTTATAATTTATATGAATGGATATAGTAGATTCTAAAGCCGCGCACTAAAAGCAACGTTTTCAGGTTTTGCTTCCCTCTGTAAATCTAATTTCATAGAAGTACCTGCTGGCCACCATCGTACAACACCCTGGAAGGAAGCACGCAAATAACGTGAAATTTACAACATGCATGCTTGGCGATTAACAAATAATTAAATTTTCAGCTCAGACACATCACGCACGCCTGTGGCTTTCCACCTCAAAGCTATTTAAGGCTTGGGAATTTTCAGCGATTTCAAGCTCGGCAATTGTGTTTTCTTGTGGTTTTAAAAACGATCAGTTATGTCTCGTAGAAAACAGTGATCAGATTTTGATCATGTCCATTCGACCATGAGAGGAGGATAGTGGCCTACCAGGATTGTGGATTATCTTTCAGAAATCGGTAGTCGTGTTGGACGAAACCAAGAACTATGGATATACGTGACCGTTGGATGCGGAGAGATTTTGACGGACCGACATGGTCGATCGCATCCCTCAGTGCACCACTTCACGGTTCAGGCAAATTGCATGGCGGTGACGGATCAGTCAAATCACGAACCGCGCACATTCGGTCTGTACATCGGTCAGTCTGCGCGTACCATTCGGCCGCTTACAGCAGATTGGTCTGTCACAAGTGCCATGTTTGGTTACCCATGACGATCCTGATGTCTCTGCGCCAATGGTGCGATGAAAGAAGGATGTGGGTGGCAGAATGAATGATTGGCTTGCCTGGCAGGTCACACATCTGTCTGCAACACCACGATGGTCAGTTCAGATCTGAGTACCGTGCCGATAGAACAACCGTTATCACACCGCCACTGATCCTGCACCGGGTATTATGGTATGGGGTGGTATTGGATATCACTCTCGCACTCCTCTAGTACGTATTGCTGGTACTTTAATGGCACTACATCTTCAGTGTTGGAGCCGTTGTCCCTTCTTACCTTTGGGGCTTCGCCACACCCATATTTCAACAGGATAATGCGCGACCACACGTGACGCATTGGGTTCTTCGTCAATCACCAGATTGAATTGCTTCCCTGGCCAGCTCATGACCATGGTTGCTCAACAATTGGCCAGATTACCCCATTTTGCCACCAGATCAACTTTGAAGCGATGTGGAAGCTGCTTCTCAGAACACATCCAAGTCTCTTTGAATCAATGCCGAGGCATGGCAGCATTAATCTCAACAATGGCGGCTACTCTGGCTACTGATTCTGGCAGGAACCACTGCAGAAGTCTATAATTTAATCATTTGTTGATACTTGGTCAACATGTTATCTATAAAATAAATTTTGTTGTGCTATCTTGTCTTTCTTGGTGTTGCATTTACGGGAACGGTGTATTATAAATGTGCATTATTATAGTTATTATGTAGCACCTTTGTAATGTAGTATTTTGAATTATTATTACAACAAGACTATCTCAATTATATTCCACTAATTTCTTACTTCCATTTTGTTGTATTCAAAATTATGGTTTTCACAATCATTTTCAATGAAGAAATTTTGCTTAATACAGATCATATCGGAATACAATTTTATTTAAAAGGCTTTGTACAGATGTATTCTTGTTTAAGTCACAAATTATAATCAAAGGCTAGTAATAATGTTTTATTGTCTATAATTAGAAGCAAATCTAAATCTAATGCTAGTAATTTTAAAATTTTGCTGTGTATAAACAAATTAAATCCAGTGTGATTAAAACGTTTATTTTGTTTCACAAAGGAAAAGGGATTTCTTAAACATTATTTTTGAGCATTTTCATTCTAAATTTCCTGCTGATATGTTCTACCTTTAGTAATAAAATACTTTTAAAATCGCTATTCTGGATTTTGATATTTATATACTTTTTAATGTTATGAACTTTTAGAAATTTAAGTTTAAGGTACATGAAACTTAATATGTCCATTTGTATGTGTACACCAAGTCTTATATTAAATTTTACATCCATATATTCAAGTATGTGTCCTTTAATTGTATTCAGGTACAGCTAGTCCTAAAGGAGTGTGCCCTGTCAGAATATCATAGGGCCTTTTTGGAAAATATAAATGAAAGGATCATATTAATAAAACTTATTCGAAGTGTCAAAATAAGTATATAGACACATAAGTATTAAAAACACTTTATTACTTAACGCCTAATTTTTAATACAGTGTTTTCCTCGATTTTCAGCCAAACGTATTTGTACCCATGGCAGAAGGATTAATTTCTTACAGTTCATCTATTTCTATCAGAGTATTGCTAAAACCGATAACCGATCGTCCTGTAAATGATCTAAAATAATTTTAACTTAAAATTCATTTTCAGCTCTTGCAGGCTCAGGCATTCTTTAATAATATCGAAAACTGCAGTCAGTGTGAAGGTAAATAATTTAACGAGCTGCTTGACAGGGTCTTCAGATTTTTCCAGATTTTTAAACAGTTTTAATCAATTAATTGTTAAACTATATTGTGTTAAGTCTCATCATGTTCATAAATTAGTTTAACAGCCTGCTTTTAATTTCTTTGATAATAAAGATTTATTTGGTTAGTTTTCAGAAACTATTACCTGATCATGGAAACTGAAATCTTTGTCGGGTTTCAGTCTGACATCTAACAATTGCCTCAGTAAAATAACACACTTGATTTTGAAAAATATTCAGATTTGAAACTCTCCATCTCAAGATAACCTCAGACCCCATCTGGGAAGTGCAGTAGGTCTTATACACAGGTCCCTGAATTGTGGGAGAACCCCAAAATAGTCAAAATTAAAGTAATGTACTATAGAACATGAAAACTTAACAATATTCTTATCATTATAAATTATGATGAAAAGTATATTTTATCGTAAACGTGTTATTAATGTAGATCTTGGGTTCAATAATCTTCTTTAAGTTCTTGATATTGCGAATGTTTGGTTTTATTATTCAGGGGCTCCATTGGAACCCTCTTAAGCTGGTTTTAGAAAAATTCTCTGTGCCCTGTAGTTCACATGGTATAGATGTAAAATGTAAGAATGTAGAAGAAATGTAAATAGTACACCTTCCTTGTGTTTCTCTGGGTGTTTTAAGTGCAAATATTTGAAGGATATATTCAGTTTAGCAAGTTTGGCATCGTTCACAGTTGAGTCACTGATCGAGGATCCGACGAACGACAGATTTTGCGGATGGGATTAATATCGAACAGGCTAGTGGCTCACCAGCCATCTTCTTTTCTCCGTCTAATGTTATTTTATTTATGTGCGTGCGTTTGTGTATATTCTTATATAATGTTGTTTAAACAAAAATAAAACAGAAGAAATTTAAACGAGTAACTTCCAAAACGCATACAGCACCACTTCTTCACCGACAAACACGGAAAGTGGAAGAAATTTGAACAATTATTTATAAGTATACAGCAAAATATATGCTACAATAAAGTGCAAGTGCGCAACATATTGTAAAATATCTTCTAATGTAGTCATTTAGGGTTTGTAGAGTAAATGATGTGACTATGAAAGCCACTAGCACAATCTATATTTGGAAAGAATAAACCTTAGTTTGATTTAATTATTGTGAAGGCACAAACAACAATGGTAGTAACCTGGAAGAAACTATAAGTGTACAAATAAGAATAGTATTTAAGTCATCATATAATTTATGTGTGGTAGCATACAATACAATTTATTAATTTGCGATGTCGCTTCCAGCAAGTATACATTGTAAACATTTGGAAGATATTGTAAAGTTTATATATCTCCATATTCTTCATCAACAAAATATAGGAAATTCCACAAAGCATTTAAACATTATTTTAAACCACTATAGGACACTCGTTGGAAGAAACCATAATAAATTCTTTAAAGCTGTGTACACAATTTGAACAAACTTGTAATACCTAAAAGATTTATTGATGTAATTAAAACGATAATACAGCGATATCTAAACTAAAGTTTGGTGGATTAAATACAAAATGTCATCCTATTTTATGTTTTCAATTATGGTTTACTCTATTCTTCAAAACATATCAATAAACTATTTAAAAACAATGGTCTTGATGACTTTTAATTTGTCTAATAAAATTAATTAAAACTGATAACCAAAATTGAAGAGTGGACAAAGATTGTCTAATAGTGTAGCCGGACTCTTGGCCGATTGTCGCGGTTGAGCACTAGTACCACTGAGAAGACCCGCCGTGTAGAAGTTGATGCACGTTATAATTATATTGGCTCAAACTCCTCTTTGTGATTGTGTGGATTTTTAGGGAAAGTTAGTAAAGCATATCTTAAAACTGAACGTGTTCGAACGAAGAGCATATTCTTGGGTAATTTAAATATTCAAACATTTTCATAGGAAAAATTCGAAAAGCTTACGTTCAAAATAGAAGACAAAGTTAGAAAACTGTACACAGGAAATAAGTTATTATTTTAACACTATTGAAACTGTTATTATAAATAGAAAATAGATTTGAAAGTATACCAAATATATTATTTCTGAGTTCAAATTACACTACTGATACTAAAGCCTTAGAAACTATAATTTGAAATTTTTCCAAAACTGTGTAAAATTATAACAAAGTGTAAATTAAAATTAATCCAGTGAAATGGTTTTATGTGGGACGTGATTTTGAATGAAAAAGGCTAATAAAATTAAGCACAAGGCATACGTATAAGTACTAAATAAAAGTGGATCAGAGATGGCCTTAATATTGAATAACTTTTAATGCAATGCTAGCATATCTGTTGTCAAAATATTATTTATTTTTGTCAATATATCCCATAATTATTTTCAAACTTCAGTTTAATCAATGCGTAACTTCACTATATATAATAAAGGAGAAAAGCGACTCACTGACTGACTGACTGACTAATCACGAAATCTCTGGAACTATTCAACCTACAGACTTGAAATTTGGTAGACATGTTCCTTTGATAGAGTAGACATCAGCTAAGAAAGGATTTTCCGAAATTCGAAACGCAAGGGGCGTTACGGGGGGTTAAGGGCTTTAATAATAATTGTTTCCATGTTTAAACTACTTGATGTACAATCTTGAAATTGGGTAAGCGGATTCCTTTCAGAGAGTAGAGATCCTCTACAAAATGAGTTTGCTGAAAATTGACCCCCAAGTGGCGTTGCAGGGGCTTAGTGGGCATTAGAGATAATTATTTCCATTTTAAAACTATTTGACGCACTATCTTTAAATTTGATATATAGATTCCTTTCGTAGAATAAAGATCAGTTACAAAACGGGTTTTGTGAAAACAGACTTCTAAGTGGCGTTGCGGGGGATTAAGGGGCGTAATAGATAAATATATCCGTTTTTAAACTACTTAACCTACCTGCTTGAAAATTGGTAGGTAAGTTTCTTTCCTGGAGTAAATATCCGCTACAAAATGGGTTTTGGGAAAATTGACCCACAAGGGGTGTTGCGGGGGCGGAGGGTTTAAGGGGCGTTATAAATTCCGATTTTTAAGTTATTAGACGTACAGTCTTGAAACTTAGTAAGCAGATTCCTCTCATAGGGTAGAGATACGCTACAAAATGGGTTTCGTGAAAATTTCCCCCAAGTGGCGTTGCGGGACTTAGGGGCGTTACAGATAATTATTTCCATTTTTAAACTATTAGACGCACAGTCTTTATATTTGATAAATAGATTTATTTAATATAGAGTCAGCTATAAGCTTCTAAGTGGCGTTGTGGGGTATAAGTGGCGTAATAGATAAATATTTTCGTTTTTAAGCTACTTGACCTAGCTGCTTGAAAATTGGTAGAAATGCTTCTTTCATGGAGTAAATATCCGCTACAAAACGGGTTTGGAGAAAATTGACGCCCAAGGGGTGTTGCAGGGGGTTAAGGGCAGATATAAATAATTATTTCTATTTTTAAACCATTAGACTCACAGTCTTGAAATTTGGTAAGCAGATTCCTCTCATAAGATAGAAATACACTACAAAATATGTTTTGTGAAAATCGACCCCTAGGTGGCGTTGCGGGGGTTCAAGGTGCGTTATTGATAATTTTTTTGCATTTTTAATTCATTGGACGCAGAGTCTTCAAATTTTGCTAAGCAGATTCCTTTCATAAAGTGCAATTCCCCTACAAAATGGGTTTTGTGAAAACAGACACAGAAGTGGCGTTGCGGGGGCTCAAGTGGCGTTATAGACAATTATCCCCATTTTTAAACTGTTAGACGTACAGTCTTGAAATTTGATAAGCAGATTTCTTTCGTAAAGTAGAGAACCGCTACAAAATGGGTTTCGCGAATATCAACTACCAAGTTTAATTTCGGGAGTTTAAGAGGCGTAATCGATAAATATTTCAATTTTTAAACTATTTGATCATCCTGCTTGAAATTGGTAGGCATGTTCCTTTCATGGAATAGAGTTCCTCTAACAAAGAGTGAAACGAAAATTGACCCCTAAGGATGTTTGCGAGGGGTCAAGAGGAGTTACAGAAAAAAATTAATGTTTTTAATTGTTAGACCCATAGACTTAAAATTTTTTAAGCATGTTTCTTTTGTTGAATAGAGATCCACTAAGAATGTATTTTAAGCAAATCTAGCTCTTAGGGGCGTTGCTGGGACGTATTGATAAAAAAATTACTTTTTTCGAGATACAAGGACTATAATAATGAAATTTGGTTTGCATTTTTCTTTTGTTGAATTGAAATCCTCTAAGAGCGGTTATTTTGGAAAACGGCTCTCAACGGGATTACGGGGATATTGATAATAAAATTTCTTTTTTTCTGTTAGATTTAGACTTGAAATTTGGCTTGCATGTTCAATTTACGGAGTAGAGATCCACCGAAAATAGGTTTTGCGGGAATCCACTTGGTTTTTGGGTTACGAAAGAGCAAATATCATTCTATACTTCAATTTTAGAGATTTTTAGAAAATACAAATTAGATGAGTTCTGCCCTTTTTTTTGCGACAGTTAAAGGTATAAGTATATTTTTCAATACAATCGAATTCTTAATGCTAGGACTTAGATATCAATAATTTATACATATATATATAAGCAGTAAAAATTTATAAAACATCATGAAATACCCAGCGAAGCGGGCGGGTAACAGCTAGTTTATTTATATGTATTTTAAGGGTATGTATATAAATGTTTAGCCAAAAATATCCAATAGAACGTGAGTTATAGCGCTCTGAACACACCCTCCTCGGAAAAAAACGGACGCTCACTTCCTCCACGATTCCGGCTAATTGGGTTACCTGAAATTTTTAAAAAAAATAACGGTGTTTTAATTTATACGCTTAAATTCACAGAATGGACTATATTCAATTGAAAATACCAAAAATTGGATTTTCGGTAGACCTCTGAAGAAAGACTTTCGAATTTCATGGGGGTTTTTTTGTTATGTTTTCGTTATAAAAAATAGAAATATTTTGAATTTTGGAATGATCATGGCCCATTTGATGCGTATATGTATGCTGAGTCTACCTTATAAATTTGAAGTCTTTCGGTCGAACCATTCTTGAGATATAATGGAGTAAAGTTTGAAAAACTCAGTTTTGGAAAAAAAAAACGCGTTTAAAGTTTCGAGTCCGATTAAAACACAATGAAAATCAAAACTTATTGCTATAAACAGCTGCTTTTATAACACCTGCTTCTTTATGACGACTTCGAATTTTAAAAAAATAACTTTACCACCGTATCCTAGACTTCTAGACATGTTAAGGAAGGAATTCATGGAAAAAAAATATTTATTTTTTATTTTTTGAACCCATTACACGGGTGAACCCCCTTAAAGTATTTTTAACAAAATAGAAAATATTGTTTTTTAAATGTTATATAAATTTAATTGTAACTAAATAAAATGTTTTTATAAAAGATAGAGGGAAAATTGCCATTGATACAATAACAAAATTCTCCTTACGATATATACATATTATGTCCAGGTAATCAGAATCTATTTTTCCCTGAAATATGTATTTTCATTCCGTAATAGTGTCACAAGAAACTGATGCATCTCCATAGTCGTCATCCTCGTCACTGCTTCCATTCTAATCAATATCATTATCATTATCTTGCGTTTTGTTTTGGTTTTCTAGTAATGGTTGGTTCTGGAGCAAAAAAAAAAAAAAAAATTCATCATTAGGTTATCATGGTCTAAATAATAATTTACTCTTTCGATTATCATATTATAAATAATACTTTACATTTTATGATAATGTCAGCAACTGATGATGGAAACTGCTCCTCAGCAGACCAAAGAAATCATACTTATCATCATTAATCCGGAAGCTAACGGCGATAAAGATGAAGGATTTTTTAAATGAGCATTTCTCCAAAACTTTTTCACATATCGCACTCGCAATAAATGCTGATATAATTTAGCTTTACGTGGTGGTAAGCTCGATGAATTGAAACTTCGACATTTCTTTTCGAAATTATCTTCGAGTTTTTTCGATTGATACGTTTTTGTAAATAGATAGAAGCGGACATCATTAACATTTGAAGAGTTAGGCACCCCATACATGTGGCATATAAATTTTTTCAATGTGGAAAATGTACGTTCAAGTTCATTTTCATCGATTGTTATAATCTCTTGACATGCTAACTAATACTCGACAGATTTTTCGAGCAGCTTGAAGGGCCTTATTTTACCTTTCCGAAAAACTGCTGGGGTATAATCCCACCCTGTTATTGTGTGGAAACATGGTAGAGCAGTGATTCCCAAAATGGTCTATATAGACCCCCAGGGGTCCATAACGACCTACAAAGGGTCCACGCCAGCTAAAACATAATTTGGGGGTTCATGAGGTGTAAATGGGGGTCTACGATTGTGGCTCTCATTAAAACAATTTGTGACTTTAATCTTTAAAAAAATGATGTAGTGGAAACCAGATTTAACTGATTTTACTAAATTGAATGAGGTTAACTTGTTATTAGGCGACAGCATAAATTTTACTAAGACAAGGATTTCAACGCTCACAATCTTTTATTGAAGGTGTGAAATACCGATCAAACACAATGTCAATGCGAGATGATTTAAACTTTGAAACCATTTTAAGGAATTTTTTTTTATATGTCTTCTCAAAAATTTCAATGAAATCAGCGATTTTTTTGCCATAAATTTTGGTTCGATTTGGTTGCAAATCCGCAGACACGTCTTGTAATTGCTTCAATCCACAAACATAGAGAACGTGAGAGATTATAGCAGCTATAATACTGTGACTTTTGGTCCAGCGTTGGCGGGCAGCTATGGAATCAGTAAGATGTGCAAAACCACTGAGGCGTCCAGCCGCTTTGGCATTGATAGTCTTCTCCAGTGTAAGATCAATTGGTATCCTCAAGAATGGTTTGTCGATTCTTCTTATAACAAAACATCCATTCATGAAATAAGTTTTAACACGCTTTTATAAGTTTCACTTGTATGTAACGGAATCTTTGAACTCGATTATCACCCACTTAAAAAGGTCAGATTAATTCGAAATTTTGCACACTTGTCAAGGACCGATGACAATACAATAATTTCATAATTTTGTTCCCTTGTCCTGATCAGGACATCAGAAAAAATGATTTCCAGATTTGGCGACTAATTTATTGTACGTTTTCCAGATTTGGCGACTAATCGACTAATTCTAGATTCCCTTTCTAGATGTGGCGTCAAAAAGATTAAAGTTGCAACCCTATAAAAGCGAAAACTTTGCTTCCCCAATTTTCTTACCATAATATAAACAATTGTCTAGTTTTTCTGAAAATGAAAATAAAAAAAATTCGGCATGTGAAAAAAAATATTGATGTTCTAACCCAGCGTTTCTCAAACTGTGGGGTGTGCCTATTGGGGGGGGGGGACATCATAACCATACGTGGGAGACGCCATATCGAAAAGTCCAAAATAAAAGATTTAAAATAATTATTAATTTAAAGAAGCAGGTGTTATAAAAGCAGCTGTTCGTAGCACTAAGGTAAGATTTCCATTGTATTTTAATCGGACACGAAACTTTAAACGCGTTTTTTTCTCCAAACTGTGTTTTTCAAACTTTCCTCTGTTATATCTCAAGAATGGTTTAACTGAAAGACTTCAAATTTATAGGGTAGACTAAGCACATATATATGCACCAAATGGGATACGATCATTCCAAAATTCAAAATATTTCTATTTTTTATAACAAAAACATAACAAAAAAAACCCATAAAATTCGAAAGTTTTTCTTCAGAGGTCTACCAAAAATCCAATTTTGGGATATTTTCAATTGAGTATAGTCCATTCTGTGCATTTAAGCTTATAGATTAAAGCACCGTTAATTTTTTTTAAAATTTCAGGTAAGCCAATTAGCCGGAATCGTGGAGGAAGTGAGCATCCGTTTCCCCCCCCCCCCGAGGAGGGTGTTTTCAGAGCGCTATAATTCACGTTCTACTGGATATTTTTGGCTAAACATTTATATACATACTTTTAAAAATGCATATAAATAAATAAGGAAAAACTTAAAGTTCTATCTTTTTACTGGTGGTCAAAAAATTCCCTAAGAATGCTTAAAAAACAGGCCGTCACATGAGTGAATCTCCTTAATCAACTACTTATTATTATTTTAATAAGAATTTAAATATTAATTTTTTATTATACTCAACTTCGAAAAAATAAAAATAAAGTATTTCGAATACTTTAAATAGTGTAACGTACTCCTGTCTCTCTTCCGCCTACCTAATTTGCCATTGTCTTTCTTTAACGACAGCATAATAAATCGGCCTGGCTATTAAGTAAGCAACCGAATTAATGTCTGGCAAATTAAATTTGTACTTATTTATGTATAAATAAAATAATATTAAAATTACAGACATTCTAAAATGGTTTGAAATTAATTATTTTTTTTAGTAAAAAATAGCGTCTGGCACATTATTTGCAACAACAAAAATGTCTGGCATTAATAAATTCGTGTTGTTAATAGCGTTTTAAATATAGTGAAAAAGAAAACTTTCTAGCTAAAGTAATTTAAAAATCAATATTTTTTCCTGTAAAGGTATGAGGCGCATTAATAAACGGAACGTTTACCAGCAGCCAGATAGCCCGCACGCTGTTCGGAAGGACGTAGCGAAAGATATATTAAAGAATCAGCTTTTCTAAAATTCTTTCTGGAAAACGTTGCTAGCTCTTAGACTAAAAGCCATGCAACTTCTCTTGTAATACTGTAGTTATAAAGTTACAGATTTTGAATAACTGTAAAGTAAGAATACGTAATTTTATTTTTAAAGTTTAAAAACCTGTAGTGATTAATTTATAACGTTTAAGTATAAAGTATTTAGGTTCTATAAAAATTAAAAGTTTATATTTAATTTTTATTTATTATTGAAATTTAGTTTAAAATTAGTTTGACTCTTAAAAGTTATTGTTGGAAAACATTCATATCACTTATGCACTTATATCTATATATATTTTATATTCATTAAAATTCTACTTGTAACTCTTATCTTTTTATACTTATTCTAATTATTATTTCTTTTCTTATATTTATTCTGGATTTTTAATTCATTAGTACATTATCGATTCTGCCGAAAAGCTGTGTGTATTCAATGATAATCTTTTCCATTAGTATATGTGTAAAGATTAGGAATATTAACTTTTTTGTTGTTGTGTTCTTCAAAGAGAGATTTTTTTCATCAAACGATTTCGGAATAAAGTTATTTTTTAATACTTGAATTAGTTTTGAAAGCATTTTTTTGTTATCGTAGCAGAAAATAAGATTATTAATTTAAACGGATTATAAATGAAAGGTAATAAATTTTATAAATTTAAATTAAAACTCATTCGATAAATTACATTAGCACATTTTGCAGCAGACTTATCTCTCTCATTTAGGTATATTTTATATGCACTAATTAAAAGCTCAGGAACTCTTCTAAGTATATAAATCTACGTATATTTCCATGTGGAAGCCTAAAGTTTTTGAACTTTTTTTACTGTAAAAGTAAGGGATTAGGTTTATTTACAGATCCGCTATTCTCGGGAAAAAACGTTGCTTAAGAAAAGCAGATTTCTAACATTTTCCTTTATCCATGTACATGCTATTTTAATCACTTAGCTTTCTAGGTGTTTTGAATGAAATTTCTGTTTAAAAAAAATGTTATATAAATTCTCAAAGTTAGTATCCGAATCTGAATTTCCGAATAGTTCTTAAATCGTGGTTTTTATTTATAAACATTTTTAACACCGTTTCTTTTGTTTAACATTTTTTATACCCGTTGTCCTTCGAAGAAAAATATATGTTAAACAGCTTGATATTGTCACTTAATTGTTTTTATTTAGAGTTTTATTAATAACCTTATATCTTATATGGTTTCGCAAGATCAGAGATTCCCTGATTTTTTTTCCTCGTAGACCCCTAGCCAGGTTTTTCGGGTTTGGGTAGACCCCTATTTACGTAATATTGAATTTTTGTGAACATTTGACCGCTGGTATACAGCTACTTTTCTTTAAACCATTTAACTTTCTAACTGTAGTGAAGTATAATGTTTAAAAGAAACACATGTTAATTAATTAAATTAAAATGTAATTAATGATAAAATAACTATTACAAATGCTTTTAGTTAGAGGGATAAATCTGGAGATTCATTAACAAATTTTCAACCTTTATTATGAATCCTGTCAGGTTTAACCCTAAATATCTACTCGTTTAATAATGTCCAGTCTTTCCTTTTTTTCCCCCGGAGTTTATACTCCTTAAGAATCGATTTTCATATAAAACTCCTGGTATGAAAATACTACGAGAAGTGAAATTTTAAAAAAGCGTTTACAAATATGCGTTACGCTTACTTCTGCGCATGCACTAAATCTCTGTACGAAGAAAGAAGGAGGAGCTTCTACCTTTCCTTCGTTTTTAAAATAGAGAACGTTCTTTTTTTACCGAAATCAGACAAAAAATAGTTACAGAATAGGAAAGATCATTTTTACGATATGCTATATATATATATATATATATATTTTGTTTTACAAATATAACAATATTTCCACATTTTACGATTTTTTCCAAAATGAGTCCATTTCAATGCATTTTTATGAAAAGAAATTTTTCAATCATTCTGTACGGACTTCTTATCATTGTAATGAATCTATACTCTATACTAAAAAAAGTCTCTACTTTGGTCTTTTAGAGAATCAGAGAATTATAATATAAAATACCAAAAACTTTTTTTTTTTTACGAATTTTCTAAGCTTTCTCAAAATTCTAATCAAACATTTAATAACTTCGTCATTTATAAAAATAATCACATGCAACTTTTTTTCTGTTTGTCAAACATTATCATCCGTGTTCTGTCCAAAGATTGAAATAATTGCTTAAAAATTACGGATTTAAAAAAAAATTGTGTTTTTCATGTAATAATATAATTTTTTCAAGAATTTTTAAGCAGTATTTTTTCCTTTTTTGCTTAAATAATACCGTTGTTTGTTATCGATGTGTGAAATTTGGAAAGTATATCTTAAGAATCAAGCCCTGAAAAAATTTAAAGCTTTAAGAAAAATTCGCAAACTACGTTTGCTGTCGTTTTGTCTACTAGAGTCAGTAGCGTCGAAAACCGATTTTTGGGCTAAACGACTTTCTCGGGAGTAATGACTTATACTCCGTTCTATTCTTACTTGGCAGTCCAAATCACATCTTCTACTGAGTTACACAAGAAGATGAAGTGACTATAACAAATGAAAATCACCAAATTTGGCGAGTAAAAAAAAACTGCGCGTGAAAAATTTATTTTTGTTTCATTATATAAAAAAATAAATTTTGAAAACAATGGAAAGAACCAAATGTTGAATCGTTTCTATAATTTTGAATGTTTTTCTTATATGGTGAATGTAAATCTTCTTGTATGATGAATATTTTAAATCCATTTTATTATTTTAATTTCTAAGAGCATTTATTGCTATATATAGATAAAATAATGAATGTGAACCTAATCATGTACAGAAGGTGGTTCTAAAGTACTGAAGAAACAGTATCATATACTTCCACTCATACTTGGCGGCGATTTCAAATCAGATTTCGATAAAGGTGAAGGATTGAGATTAGTACAATTAAGATCAGAGCTTAATTTAGATTTTGTTTCTGGTAGAGCACTGGGGCAACTAAGTATGGTATAATCTTTGATGCGATGTTTTCAAGATTCATAAATCTACCGACGTTTACGTATCATACCTCAGTTACCACAAGCCTGTTATCAAATTGATTAAGATTGCGAAAATTTTAATGTAATTAATACTCGAAGTGTTAATAATAGGGAATTAAGGTAAATGAGACGTGAGGATGCTTCAAATTTCGCATTTTTATCTTACTTTTAAGAAATAGAGGGCACTTTGCTACATCCATAGATGCATTATTTATGAGAATCCGATAAATAGAATGCTAGAAAGTTGAATTTTAAAATTGTAAGCAAATGTGATGTAACTGTAATTCAGGCACACCTTCTTCAAAATCCGTATTGTATTTAATATTTATTGTAAAAAACTAATTTTTTTATACAAAGAATGCGATTTTTCTATATTATTTCAAACTTATTGAAAATTCGACATTTTTTTAGGTAAAACTTAAAGAAAATTTAAATGATTTGTGTTACAAAATTTTGAAGAAAAAAATTGGGTTTTTTTTAAAAATGTTAATTATGTCTAGTTTTGCATTTATAAATACTCCGAGTAGTTCTTAAACTGTAAATCAAGTGGATATAGTACAAAGGGGATCTTGAGGATTATTCTAAATTAAATACACAGCTTGTAAAATAGACATTTCGTTTTTCAAAACTTATCGTTTTTCCTAACTGTATTTGAATGCTCATGAATAACTCTATATGTTTATTACTGTTGGTTTTATTGATAATTTTGTTATAATTTTTAAAAACAGAGTTCCATTTAAATTAGACATCAAATTAACTTCTTAAATTCATTAAAGACATTTTCTTTGTGTATTTTTGAAACAATAAAAATATGTATAAGGAATTCTGTAATATCCTGTAATGACGATGTTCAAATATTAAAATTTGTAGATATAAAACTTTAGTATTTTAAATGGAAGAAGGTGTGAATCATTGAGAACACGTATTCATGAAGTAAGGAAAGATAAATACTAAAAAAATTTCTAAATAATCTAGAATTTTAAATTTACAATTTAAAAGCTGAAAAATAATCCAATTAATTATGGTATGGCTTTATATTGTATTAAAAAATATTATTTTGCAAATCATCGATAAAAATATCTTTATTTGTAATTTTCTCAAAATGCATTTTGTGGTGATTCCGGTACACTTTGCGCAAATTCTACTTTACCTACAGTGCTGGTATTTTGCATAATACAAGATTCACAAATTTTTAATAAAGTGACCTAATTCGTTTTCAAACATCCACAAATTTCAGATATAGCACAATATCTGCATGAAATTTAAAGAAAATTTAAATTAATAATTGAAAATTTTAAAAATTTGTTATAAATTTATATTTTAAAATTTCATTTCGTTCATTTTATAGATAGTTATGCTTGCAAACACTCTACAAAATTTTAAAATGATATATGCTGTGGATTATATGCAAAGTGTACCTAAAGGTAAGAACATACCTTGAAAATAAAAAAGTAGTCATAAGTTATTTATTGTTTATACAGATTTATTTGTGATTTAAAATGGAATTTTTTTACCTTAACAGGTACATAAACATACAGATAATTCAACGTAAAAATTCTATTTCCATTGCTTTTAATTTAAGTAAGTGAGAAACATTTAAATTTGGTGTAAAAAAAGTACATTTTTCTTTGTCACAGACGTCGTAGTTACCTTAATGTGGTGTGCAAACGATGTAGACGAAATAATCACGTCATCCCCCATATACACACTTAATAAACTTCCTAGAACTGGCTTAAGAATCATTTCAGTAGCTTTTTGGAAATTTGGAGCCGCTTCCAAGAGACCATATGACATGCGAGTAAATGCAAATGTACCATTTTTGGTTACAAAAGCTGTCTTAACCCGTTAACGCCCAAATTATTTTAAAATTGAAATTTTTGAAAAATATTTTTAAATTACATTTCATGTATCATAAATAGAGTAATTGTGAAGTTGTATCAATTTTCCGTAATTAGCAGCTGAGATAATAGGTGATCTATAAATAGATCGCTGGGCGCTTATGGTAATAAAAGACGAAGTAACTTTCCTGTGGTTTTATATTTAAAAAATTACAAATTTAGGGGGGGGGGGAGAATGTAACTTTTGTGAATTTAAAAACAACTAATGAGATTTAAAAAAGAAAATATTATTTTACTGATCTAAACTTACTTAGTTACAATTTTATACAGCCAATTTGTTAAAGTTAAGTGTGATATAATGGAATGGCAAAGGGTTACGTTGCATTTTGTACAAAATGCAAGAGGTCTGCTCTTACATTTTTGAAACTGGCATCTTCTTTGGTTTTGTCTTTTTCCTATAACATGTGGCCACGGTAGCCAAGTGGTCTAGGCATCGGATCATGGCTAGCATGTCATGAGTTCGATCCCATTACCACTAAAGACCCACTGTGTAGGGGCGCGATAAACGTTAAATCTGTCGAGAGCTCAAACGTTCTCCCGTTGGTGTGGTGTGGTAGTTAGGAGAGGGGGTTCCAGCTTAGGTGTCATCCGCGTCACTGGACCACGGTTCAAAATTACGCGGACCGTCGCCAAAAGCCCTCGTGTTGCTAAGCAGTGCGACGTTAATGTTCACTCACTCACTCATTCCTGTAACATGGTCTTTTCTATCTAAACGCACAGAGTCTATTAGGTTTGATCTTGATGACATCATCTGAGGTCTTCCAAAGCCTTTCCTAGAATTTGTTTCCCGTTTGAGGTACACAACGGCGATATATCTTCGGATGTCTTTTATACTTTTTATATTTCTTCCATGGGTACACAAATTTCTACATTACCTGACAGATCTTTTACCGATGGAGTAGTCATTTCATCTTCATCAAAATACTCTCCGTCAGTTAACTCATCCACATCAGGCGGTAAACCAATTATATCAGACCCTATTTCGTTAGAAAACATATATTCTATCACTTCTTCGGCAGTGTGAAACACTTTACGCCGAGACATTCTGCAAGAAATGAAACGGGGGGAAAATAATATTAGTTACCACTAACGCCCAGCGATTTATTCATAGATCAGCATGTTTAAACTTACATTTTAATAATAAAAACAGTTATTTTTCTAATATAAATAAGCCAGAATAGTTAAGGAGGTATTGAAAATGTAAAACCCATAAAAAAGTATCTTACTTTTAATTTTTTCCCCTGTTGGATACAAAATCGAAAGCTGTACTTTGAAGCTTCAAAATTTCGAACATCAGATGTTAGCTGCTGGACTGCTGTGGGAGAGAATGCTTCAAATCTCATTTGGGGGTATGGCCACATGTGTAAATAAACCAGCCAATGACAATGCAAAGTGATTAAAAGATATCGTTTTCACTGAGAGCTCTGAGGGGGAGGTGATCTATAAATAGATCACTGGGCGGTAACGGGTTAATAATATCTTTGGGTTTACCGCGAGCTGAAAGTACCCGGACCTGAGGTGAAGCATCGACATAATTTCGGTGTGGGGAATATTTGTTATCAGATAATCAATAAGTGGTAACGGATACCTAGGATACTTAGTTATGGCATTTAATTTGCTATAACCTATCGCGAATATCTAAGCTTCTTGGTCATCTGGAGGCAAACCATTATTTTTACGTTATAAAACAACTGAAGATGCCTAGGGGAATTGGATAGGTATGATCGTATCTTCCTCTAACTTTTTATTGAAGTGATACTCTATCATACTCTGTTTGATCCTGTCATAGCGATAAGGTCACGAAAATACGGGAGGGGGGGGGGAGGTCATCTCCCGTATCTATATATTTCGTGATATAACACGTGTGTCAGCCCAGGCTTATTTGGAAAAAGTCCCCTGAAATCATTAAATAAAACGTTTAATTCTTCTTTTTGATTTTCCCCCAGCTTCGTGTTTGAGAGATCTTTTGCTATTGGTACCTTTTTAAATTGCGAATCCGGAATAATTAACGACTTGTTTTCAAAATCGAATCCAATTTTTGAACTCATTGTAAAATCAATGCCCAAGATACACGGGTACTGCATCTGAGCAATCATGTGGAAATTCCACATTTTTGAAAATTCTCTGATTCGTTTCTGCAATTCTACCATTCCTAAGTTTGTGAATTTGGCACAATGTGCAGTTACGACCTCGGTATTAGAATACTCGATTGGGAAGTATGAAAAATAATTTTTGTAAATTTCTTCCGAAATAAAGGACCTTTCAGCTCCTGTGTCTATCAGAGCTTTTAAAAAAGTATCGTGTAAAAGAATAGGTACAAATTAAAAGTCAACTAGGGTTAATCGTAAAGTATTTATTTTAATCTTATTAGGAGGGTTTAATTCTCATTGTAACCGCTTTCCTCCTTCAACACGATAGCTTACAAGTTTAAATTACCATTTCTTTGCCCTCCCCTAGCCCCATCATTATTCGACCTTCGATTTACAAACATATTACAATTTCTGTAATTGTCGGGTCTATGATCATTTCGGTTTCTTCTCTCGAACCCATGATTTCGAGTACCTCTACGATAAAAGTTATTTTAATCCATATTCGCCATTCTCCAATCAAAATACCTGTTTACTACCCTTGCATCTCTCCAATTTCCATCTCCACGCCATTCTGAAAATCTCCTACTCGAATCCCAATCTCCCGGTTCAAAACTATTGCTCGAACCCTGGGTTTCTCTATTTATATATGACTTTCCTCATATTTATCCACTAATTCCAATAACTGTGTCTTAGTAGTGGGGTTTCTTACTTCTACATAATCCATATAATCTGGGGTTCGAGTCTCATAATAATATGATTTAATATTTGTGGTTCATCACATTTCAAATTAAGGGTCTTATGAATTTTCAGCAATTTATACATAAATCGGACGGACCCTTTACTTTATTTCGACGAAAAAACCGAGCCTCTAATTCGGATCTATTTCGCACTATCAGTTAATTCCTGTGTAAAAGCGTCACGAAGTCGGTTTTCTCGCCACGCACAAATTAATACCCGATGACTTCAAACCAATCTAGCACCCGTCCTATGAGATGACCTTTCAGGTAGGCACATGCCAAATTTGCAGGTATCTCATAGTACACTATGTTATCATCAATATTTGCGAGGAATTCCGTTACATTCTCTTTTCCAGAGAAAAATAATTCGGGCAGACCCTGAAATATATATAATAAACTTAATTTGCATATCACGCCTTCTTTTTAGGAGAAGATTGATGATTTTTGACAGCCCTAAAGAATTTCCAAGAGGATTAGTGTAAGGACGCGTATTCACAAAGTTGTCGCTTGTAGTTGGATACCTTAAAAGTTGCTGTGGATACTAAAAAGTATCCTAGTAAGTACTAGATTAAGAAAGAAACACAATATGTAGAACTATGTTGAGATTTTTTTAAAGTATACAAAGATTTTTGTCGTGCAGTTGCTTAGTAATTTTTGGATTATTAATTTTTCAAAATAGTAGTTATACTATGTTTTAAAAATTGATTATGTTACTCGAATAAGATCAAGTTGCAGATTTATTAAAAAAATTGCAATTCCGAAATATTAATTTTTATAATTCGAAAACATTAAATTTGATAGAAAATCGTACGTTAAATTTTAATTTCCTTTTAACTAATCTTTTAACTTCCCTTGTACTTGTACATTCAAATCATGTGATAATTATAACTGTAATCCACTTTTTGATCAATATTTTAAAAATTATTTGCTACATTGTACACAATTGATATTAATAAACTCATTGTCGTCAGAATTGATGGTCAATTGAACGAATATAAAAATAGGATTAGAGAGAGAATTAGGGAATGATGGCTTTATAATGTCTGTAAACTTTTTTTTTTTTGGTTATTTAAAATCATATCAACACTATTTCTAAAACTCTACAGAATGAAAACAAAAATGACCAATAAAAAGTTAGTATTCTATTGAATAATCTTCTGAACCGACTGATACCAATAAAAACCAGAATTTATTCAGTTAATTGCTAAACGATTCTATAGACCTAGCAAAAGAAAAGGGTGTAATAGATGCTTTCAGAAATAAAAAATGAAATAGTGAGATACTTTTTCGATGAGTTATCATAACATGAAAGAATTATAAATATAGAACCGTTTTTTTAAAGTCAATTTGTGTTGTTTAGTTGAATTAATATCTCAAAGCCGACAAAGATTTCAGTCTACATGTTATCAGAAATATTTTCGAAAAATCTTACGGCTAATCTTTCTCTTATCCTTTTCAAAGAAAGAAATAAAAAAAAATGCAGGCCACAAAACTGGCTAGAGAATATAACAAGGACTTAGCCCAGAGTATCCATAAGCAATTAATTGCATTCAGAAGCTGTTAATCTGAAACTGAAAAAACCATTCGATCAATGTGCCCACAAAAATATTGTTTATTAACTTAAATAATCTCGCCGCTAGTTTTCCGGATGTTATAATAGTATGCTTGCTATTTTTTTATCTGTGGCGGAATCTAAATAAGCCAGTAACAGCCTCCAGACAGGAGTGATCACTTTTGTCTAGCGGTAAGTTACGCGCTTACTCGGTACCTTCCAAACCTCCGTTATTGGTGACCTCGGCTGAAAAGAAAAACGCAAAATTATCTGATGTGTCATGGCGCCATCTACCTGCAAGCAAAGTCGTCAAAACTCACTTGACGCAGCAAAGTCGTTGGACCCACCCACGCAGCAAAGTCGCCAGACCCACTCGGCGCAGCAAAGTCGTCGGACCCACTCGGCGCAGCAAAGTCGTCGGACCCACTTGACGCAATAGTAGCAACTCCCACGCTGGCCATAACAACAAATATCTCTTTCGTTCGCCTATCCACCGACTCACTGGTGGGAGAGTACTGTGGCGGTATCTAAATAAGCCAGTAACAGCCTCCGGACAGGAGTGATCACTTTTGTCTAGCGGTAAGTTACGCGCTTACGAATCGGAAGGTACCGAGTTCACAAACCTCCGATAGATCCTTCCGGTCACAACTGAAAGAAACTTTTTTGAGGTAAATAAAGATTATTTTAAAACTTCCACGGGACAAGATAGGTCAACGGACTTAGCAATATTATCAATAAAAACCGAAGAACTTGAAAAACTAAAATACTTTTCTGTTATAGAAAGTTTTATAAATGCGTTTGCCAAAAAAAAAAAAAAAAATCAAGATGCGCAAATAATTAATTGGGCAAGTAATTAATAGCCCGTTATTAAACATTTGGGCCTATTCTTAATGAATTAAGTTTTTAATTCGTATCTTTAGGTATAATTAATTTGACACTTTGAAATAAGTTTCATTTGTGTGATCATATTTATTTATTTTACAAAAAAGGACCCACAAAGGAAATTTTGTACCGGCCCACTCAGAACTAGCTACGCCAGTGACTGATTCGAAAATAAATGTGCTTCCAGCTACAGATAATATGAAATTAGCACATTAAATAGATTGAATAAAGCGTCCACTGCTTTATTTAGCTTATGTTTATTATTTTATGAGGAATGCAATCATTTTAAAAAGAAGAGACCCTCCGGTATCCTCTGCTCCTAGAATATGGCCCGTAAGTCAAAACTAGTCGCCCACCCGTGACTTAGCTCAAATAAACGTTTCTTCTACAAAATTAAATCCTTGAAAACATTTAGTCTTTAGGTAAAAAAAAAAGAATATTATTTTTTAATAAAGAAAATAAGATATATGGAAGGAAATAAGAACTTATGTTGAATATATGGAAGAAAAACTGTTTAAAAAACAATCCGAAATAATCCCAAATGGAGATAATATTTACAATTCAATAAATCACTAGAGCATAAAAAGACGCTTCAATGCCAAACCCAGCAACCCAAAATAATCATATTATTACATGTCTACCAATAAGGAGTAAGCATTTTTCCTTCCAGTGTTCCAAAGAGAAATAAATCCCCACAGCGAGAGCTAATTGAAATTTCGCCCATGCCGTAACGGTATGCGGTATTAAGCAGTATAGATAACCAGAAAATTTTGCCCTGTACTATTTGTAAGTAGCCTTTATTATTGCTTATTCTGCATATCATTTTCAAAAGCGTTTGCTTGCCAAAACGAAAAGAACGTTTGTAATAATATTCTGAGAGTAAAAAATTTCGGCCTAAGACTTTTTTTTTTCCAAAATTTCATAAAACAATTCTCTACATGTTTAAGTTTTAAAATTCCAATTTAATTGTCGATTTCATAATTTAATTTTGGCTTTTATGGTTTTATATTTTTTTCCTTTTTTCTGAAAAGGATATTTTTTATAATAATACACATATGACGTTATTTTTGTATCAAATTTTTATAGTAATTTTATATTAAGGAAACCATAAAAATATTGCGCATAACATCTTTGATGGATTGTCCAATACATAATTTTTACTTTTCCTCAGACAGAATAATAATTGTTGTTATTTCCTTTTAAACAATAAATTAATATTAAACTAAGCGAAAAGATGAAAGAAACATTCTTTGTCTTGTATAATGAAAATAAAGTAATAACTTCTCCTGAAATGATCTAACATGTTTTTTGGTCAGCTGCATCACATTCCTAGAGGTGTAAGGAAAACATCCTAAAGGAAACTTGTAAAACACACAAACATATTAGAGATTATAAGGAAAGTTGCATCTTTTTCTTGTAGCTATTTCTTGTACAATATTCTTGACATGAGAGATTTTTGTTTTAAAGGAGATTGGCATTTTTATGTCTGATATCTTTTGTAATAATTTTTATGAAAAGGAACTTTGTACTGTCAAGATCAACAATTCAAATTATGCATTTTGTAGAATGAAAAGACATCTCCAGTTCAAAAAATGTCATCAAAGGCAGACATGATTGTTATTAATGTTCTTAAATGTATGTGGGAATAGTTTTTACCATTATCTATATACCATGAAAATGGTGACGTCTTTTGATATGATGAATTTTGACTATTCCAAAGATAGAAAACTGTTTGTTATTGTCTCTTTTTTTTATTAGAATATATTTAATTATGAAACCTATAAAGCAAGAAATCTTCCTCGTCATAGATAATGAAAATAAAGGAATATCTTCTCCTGTAAAGGCGGAATCAAACATACTTATTGCTCAGTTGCATCCAATCTCTAGAGGTCTGAAAAAGTGGACTAGGCTTTAGTATCACTAATCCAGATTTTTTGTCAGAAACTTGTGTCTTTTTCTTGCAATCATTGCTTGTAACCTCCTGACATTTCTATTTCAAAGGAAGATAACTTTTTTATGTTTGGATTATTTTGTGATTGATTTGATGAAAATGTGCTTTGACACTTATGTATTGTGCTGTTTATTAATGACTCAAATTATGCTGTCGTTATTATCATCGTTATGTAACAAGTGCAAAAACATTTTTCCACTATTGATTGCATATCACATTTGTTTTATTTGAAAAAAGTACCTGATTGTATAATACATATCTGCCTGAAAATCTCATTGGACCTAAAATAGCAAAAGAATATTTATGACTCAAAAATTTCAAGTTTAGTTATGAGTTGTAAATTTGACTATTTTTGTAAAACTTTATAAAGAAAAATGTAAAATATGTATGTATTTAATCACACACATTATTGACATGATTGAATACTTAAAAAATAACTTTCAAAAACTTACATTAGTTAAAAATATGAAAAAGAAATTACATTAATTCTCAATACATAAAATAATTCAAAATGAATAAGCTCAAATATGAAAAAAAAATCTTAAACTGTATTTCAGTTTATCTATGTTTCTCCTTAGGAAAATAATTAAAATTTAATAATTTTAAATGAAAGACTTGGAACACATTTGATTTTCATCAGGAGATATTGTACATAACTAAGCGATTTTATTTGGTTTTACAATTATGAGCCGTTTAGGTGGATATACTGTTTTAATCACAGTTTAAAGGTGACATCTAACTACTTTTCCAAATTTTATCATCAATCATTATATTTAAAAATAAATAAATAAATATATATATATATATTTAATAATACAAATCCTATTTTCCGATGTTAAAAATTATTTTTTTGAAAAAAATGTGAAAAATGTCAATGAAAATAAAATGTGGATAAGTGCAGTATCATTTCAAATGAATCAAATAGTTTTCATCCATAATAATGTGAAAAGGTATGAAAAACTCATTATTCAAAATAAGTTAAGTAAGGAAGTAAAAATTATATGTTTAAGTGAACAATGTCAAAACTGTCTGAAAATTGAAGGAAGTCAGTGATTTTATATGGTTTGAATGGTGACAAATAATGTTTAAATAAGTTTTACTGTGATTTTTTACAATAAATTTGAAAAGCGTGAATTTTTCAATATATAATATTTGAATAAATAAGTTAAGCATGTATTTGAAATGTGATAAATTATTTTTAAATTTATGCAATCAATCCTATAACAATTCACTCTTATTTTTGAAGAAAAAAATGTGTAAATAATTACTTGAGTATATATAAATATATTTCCCTCTTTTTGACACAACAATTCCTTTTACTATATTTATATTTTTTTTATTTCACTTAAGAGTACAATCTTTAACAATTATGAGTCAAAATTATTCTTAGAATCAACTATTTTTGTGTGAAATGGGTTTGCTTAAAATTATAACATTCATTATAATTAAGTGGAGTGTTCATTGCACCTTATGTTCTTCTCTCAGTATAGCATACAATAATAGTGGTTATTGATAAGGGATAGAATTTTTCTTTCTTTACTTGTTGGTCAATATAATGACAAAATTAACCATTTGATTGTATCTTTTTAAATAATTGTCAAATTAAGAAAAGATAATAAACTATTGAACATTTAAAAAGACAGTTTTAAATTCAGCATTATAAATACTATTTCAAATTGCATCAAAACAATGACATTACAGGCAATATCCTTGTATTTTTAGAGTTTAAAAAGTTTTTCAAAGAAATATAAATACAATTTTTAATTATTTCATAAATACTGTGCATAGTAATAGGATCAAAATATTATTCAGAATATTTTTAAATATATATATTGAATTTTGCTCCTTGTTAGACATACTCCAATTATATCCTCATTTTATAGCAAAATCTAAGATTCAACAGAATTTTGGTGAGCGACTATAATTATTAGTCCTTTTATACAACAGATTATTAGTAATTGATCATTTGTGGAGATATAGATCTTTACAGAGATCTTACATATGTAAGAAAAGAAGGAATGAATGCTGAATTGAACTATATCTTTTATGTTGAAGAGTCATTGTACAAAAATAAAATATTATTGGTTCAAAATTCTACCTAGGAAGAAAAAGGTGTGGCAAAAATCCTGGAAGTTTTATTGGGAAATACTTAGTTTTATGCAATTTTTTTTATAAAGTTTTCAGTATCTTTAGTAATTTGTGTTTTAATAGGATTATAATTATTAGAAATCATTCATCGAAAACCTCTGCCTTTTTAGTTGTAATACGTCTTTTTTATTTTGTTAACATGTTTGATAACACGATCATTAATAAATTCAGAATAATTATGACAGTTAAAAACATTATTTAGCTAATGAATAATTTTATTGTAGCTAAAAATAGATTTGTGTATTTTTTATTATATTTTAGCTTTTACAATATTAATATTGCTAGTTTGGAAGTGTTAAGCATATTTATTAAACATTTTAATAAAGTTAATATTATGAGATTTGTTCATAAAAAGAGTAGTATGCAATATTTAGTAGAACATTGAACATTTTTATTTTATTTTGTATTGAATTAATGAATTTGGCGATTATTTATATTCTTAATTACATATAAAGTTTGACAGTCTTTAAAATTACTATTAGAATATACTTATAAGCTGTGTTTCTTTTTTTGTTCATGCCAAATAAAAATATTAGATTTATATAATATTAGATGTAATATTAGATGTGTTTTTGCATTTGCATCATAATTCATTAATTTTAAAAGTTGTATAAATTGTTTCTCTTACTGGTTTACTTTGTTTGCCTCTTTTTATTCTGTTAATTTCAAAATTATCATTATTATAAAAAGATATTTTATCTTTATGTTAAATGCCTTGTAAGACATTTCTTTCAAATTGCATGGTGTTCAATCCATTTGTATGTATGATTTTGTAATATTGTGTGTAGTTGTGTTTTCCCACAACACTGTATTTTAAATGTGGCATATTCTAAGAAAACTTATAAAATAATTTGAAGAAAAAAGAGCATTAAAAAATTGTCCCGTGGAAATAGAGGAATTGAGTAATGAAGAGAAAAAAATTTGTAGAGGAATTTCTGTGGAAAGGATGACATTTTTTTAAAGAACCGCACTTTATCGAATTCTAAAAAATAAAATAAACCAATTTTTAAACTAAATTATGTAATTCTTAAAGTAAATCATTTTGATAAAAATAAAAGTAAGGAAATTGTTTAGTTTATGGAATATTACAAATTGCAGAACAACTATGTAATTTGGTTCTCTAAAAATTGGAAAAATAAAACAATCCTGCTTTTTAATGTGTACGATTTGGAGGAGACGTTTAGCGAGAAAAAAAAATTAAAAAAAATATTGCGCTTTTTTTATAAACAAAGGAAAGGTAATCAAATTTCAGAAGTAAGATATTTATAGAAGCAAACTATACAAAAACTGTGGCAATGTATCTTATGTGAAAAGTGAATGTAAGGATTTAAAATGTTGCCTTGAATTCGTGACTACTGTGGAATACGTGATGGAATGGGTAAAAAGAGAAAAAATATACTTTAAAAAGAAACTAAGAAAACACGCTAGTGAATCGAACTAAAAAGGAAAAAAAATAATTGCTAATGTATAATAAAATGATTCACGATAAAATTAATGTCATTGGGATAAAAAAGGGGGGGGGGTGCTTTGTACTACATTTTTACAGTAACTCAGCATCTCAAAATATATTTAATAAGAAATTATAACATTATAGAGCACCTCCCCCACTTTTTATTCCAATGACATTAATTTTTATCGTTAATCATTTTATTCTACATTAAGAATTATTTTTTTACTTCTCAGTTTGATTCACTATAAAAGCGTGTTTTTTAATTTTTTTAAAGCTATAATTTTTTTTTTCATTTTTTAGTTCGATCCACAATAAAAGCGCGTTTTTTTTTAAGTTTTCGAACTATCATTTACTCATTGTTGAATTTATGCTTGAGTTTGATATTTGGAGCCGAAGTGGGAGAGATTACGTAGCTGCTGGAATTAGTCTTTCTCTTCCATGGATATTAATTAATAGGTCTGAAGGGTATTTATTCTATCCGTTTATGGGGCCTCGGATCAGTCCCGTATCGTTATATTTGAAAGATTCTGTTTCTATTTATACAGGTCAAACTAATGAAAGTGTGTTGAGAAGAAATATTAAGTGTCAATCGTATCATTACCGTTTAAAGGTATTGCTATAATGTTAGTTTGTATCATCACTTCTAAACGTATTGCGTTATAAAAATAAAAAATATTTAGCAGTTAGAACATAAACTGTTTTTTTCCCCACTTGCACGAGACTTTTTTTATTTCCATTTTTAGAAAAATTAGACAGTTGTTTATATTATGGTAAGAAATTGCTGACACCCACCCACCCTTCAATTTCTCACATAGAGCACTTTTTTTTTTGTTTCTTTTATATCATTTTACCACAAGTGTATTCGTTTTTAGGGTTGCACCTTAATCTTTTAATCACTAAATCTGGAATTAGTCGCCAAATCTGAAAATGGTATATGCAATAAGTCGCCAAATCTGGAAGTGATATATGGATTTATTCGCCAAATCTGAATAATTGTTATTCCTGATCAGAGCAGTGGAATAAAATTATGACATTATTGTATTGTCATCGGTCTTTGATAAGTGTGCAAAATTTCGAATAAATCTGACCTTTTGAAGTGGGTAAAAATCGAGTTCAAAGATTCCATTACATCAAGTGAAATTTATAAAAGCTTGTTAAAAAAAAGCTGTCATTATTTAAAACGTAGTTATTAATCTTGCCTTATCTGAAAGAAACATTAATCTCTCTCTCTCTCTCCTGTATCATTTATTTGATGCATCAAATTCTCAAAGATTCCTTTTTAAATCACGTTTTCAAAACAACCAGAGAGATTAAAGAAAAATAACATAAGTTATTTTCTATATTTTCACGTTCAATAATGATTGGATGTTTGAAATTTATTTTTTTGTTTCTGATCGGTTTGCATTTAATTTCAAAATAACAAAGTTTACTATGAAGAATTATGATTAAACCTGAGGTGATTGGTGGCGGTATGGAGGGAGCACACTTGTTTCTTACATTCTTGTCTTAGTTACGTCACAAATACTACAACTGCTAATGATGCCAAGTTTGTCTACGCATAGCATAGTAAATTTCATTGACATACCTGTATTTTAAAGTTTATTTGTGTGATATTTACGTTTTTTAACCATTATTAACTTGACTAGTCCTGCGAAAAACCAATTACAAAATAGTAAGTGTTACAGAGAATTTTGAACTTGGTTGACCGAGAAACATGGCATGATTGATACATGCAACAAAGCGGTGTGTATTTTATGTTCTGGAACAGTTGTATATAGAGCATCGTCTGTATAACGGATTCCAGACACATTTAATTGTTTGAAGAAGCTGGCTCATGCTATTTTAATCGTAACCTCAATTCAGCATGCATTTTGCTAAAAGTAACATCTTACAATCCTAAAATAAGTTACTTTTCATCTAATCAGCAACAACACCAGTCACAGTAATGTTACTTTAATTTGAATTACATGTATAACTAAAACATTTACTACAAAACAGAGCAAAATGTATTTTTTTTCGTAGTAAATAAAAAGTTTTAAGTTTTTAGTTTGATTATTTTCCCAATAATCACGAATCAAAATTATTTGACGGCACTTCTATACCTCATTAAATATTTCTTTAGGAAAAATGGCACGTTCATCCATAAAGGTTCACCACCTCTGGTGTAGGCATATCATTTTCTTTACTTGAATGTGATTAGAAACTAAGAGATCCGTGTCAGTTCTCTCTTGTGGTGTTTTCTTAATGCGACTTCACTCAATCAGTTTGTGCTATTTCCAAAAATTCTTGTTTTAGATGTTTGTGTTTTGTATGTTTGATTCATTCGCGTTAATTTCCAAATCGCATTATACATTCAAAATGCTTTTCTTGATTCTTAATGGCTTTATGCTGCAGGAATTCTTCGGAATATATACATCAAAACCTTACGGTAAAAGGATTGTTAAAATTTGTTTACACTGTCGTCTCCTTCATATGGTATACACTGCTGGCCACCGTAAATGCAACACCAAGAAAGACAAGAGATAGCACAACAAAATTTATTTTGTAGATAGCATGTTGACCAAGTATCAAATGATTAAATTTATAGACTTCTGTGAAGTGTGGTTCCTGCCAGAATCAGTAGCCAGAGTAACCGCCATTGTTGGAGATCACCGCTGCCACACGCCTCGGCATTGATTCAAAGAGACTTTGGATGTGTTCTTGAGGTACAGCAGACCAAGCAGCTTCCACACGTTTCCAAAGTTGATCTACTGTGGCAGCTGGGGTGTAATCTGGGTCAATTGTTGAGCAACCATGGACCATGAGCTGGCCAGAGAAGCAATTCAATCTGGTGATTGACGAAGAACCTTTGGGCAATGCGTGTCACGTGTGGTCGCGCATTATCCTGTTGAAATATGGGTGTGGCGAAGCCCTGAAGGTAAGGAAGGACAACTGGCTCCAACACCTCGAAGATGTAGTGCTGGCTGTTTAAAGTACCAGCAATGCGTACTAGAGGAGTGCGAGAGTGATATCAAATACAGCCCCATACCATAATACCCGGTGCAGGACCAGTGTGGCGGTGCATAACGCAGCTGTTCTGCATCCTCTCTCCACGGTGTCTCCAGACTCGAATCAGACCATCGTGGTGTTGCAGACAGATGCGTGACTCATCAGTAAAGATAACTTCATTCCATTCTGCCGCCCACATCCTTCTTTCATCGCACCATTGGCGGCGGAGACGTCTGTGGTTCTGCGTCAAAGGCAGACCAAGAAATGGACGTCTTGCGGACAGACCACTCTGCTGTAAACGGCGCCGAATGGTACGCGCAGACACTGAATGATGCGTTACAGACTCAATGTGCTGTGCTATGGTTCGTGATGTGACTGAGCGATCCGTCATTGCCATGCGCACAATTTGCCTGTCCTCACGTGAAGTGGTACACTGAGGTGGGTGCGATCGACCACGTCGGTCCGTCGTACCCTCCTGCATCCAACATTCACATATGTGCATTACAGTTGTTTGGTTTTTGTCAAACACGCGCGCGCGACTACCAATTTCCCTGAAAGATAATCCGCAATCTCGGTAGGCCAGTATCCTTCCTCTGTCGAACTCAGATACTTGATCAAAAGCTCATCGCTGTTTTCTACGAGACATAACTCATTGTTTTTTTTTTTTTGAAAAAACCACAAGAAAAACCACAATTGCTGAACTTAAAATCGTCGAAATCTCCAAGTCTTAAACAGCGCTTTGAGGTGGCGCCACAGGCGTGCGTGATGTGTGTCCGCGCTGAAATTCTAATCATTTGCATATCTCGCCTCCGCTAATGCATGTTGTAAATTTCATGGTATTTGCGTACTTCCTTCAAGGTGTTGCATTTACGGTGGCCAGCAGTGTAGTGTACACTTGACAGAACCACTCCCAAATCTGTTTTTCTTTACTTTGAAAAAGTTTCTCATACTTGCGGTCTTTTAAAATCTGTTCAATTGGACGCCCTACAAAAGTTCTTTCTTTAATTTTTGCTACTCTGAGTCGAAGAAATTTTTCATGCGGTTGCTTAAATGCTGATCCATTCTTATGCATTGCTTTTGTTTAATTTTTGGCCAGGCTTAAGAGAGGGTGTCTGAGATCAATATTTCCTGATTCATTGCAAAGCAGTTGTTCTGCTGTTTCACAAACAAAGGAGGTCGTGGTAGCTTGGTGGTCTAGGTAACGGACTCGTGACCGGCGTGTCATGAGTTTGATTCTAGTACCGCTGTAGACCCGCCGTGTATGACAAGAGCTGAAACGCCTACCTGTTGATGTGGTGTGGTAGTTAGGAGAGAGGGGGCAGCTCAGGTATCGTGCTCGTCACTTGGCCATGGTTCAATATTTTGAGGTCCGTCGTCAAAAACCCTCCAATAGCTGAACAGTGAGACGTTAATATCCAATCACCCACCCACAGACAAAGAAAATAGCAATACTTTGGATATCCTACCTGCAAGCCCATCAACAATGACCCTACCTTCAGGTCAGTACAAATCTGGTACCCGTACTTACTGTAGTTAACCATCTCACAAAGCTTGTTCTGATTGTGGTAAATCTCCATCATATAGACAGCATGTACGACAGGTGTGAATGGTAGCTCGTTCCCTTTATTCAGTAAAACTGCCTTGAGACTCTCTCAGTTTAGAAACATCTCTAAAGAGCCGTCATTCATTGGGTTCATGTGCAATGTAAAGTTCTTTTAGTAGTCTATGAATGTCGCAGCAGAACAAAAGACTTACTCCTTTCTCAAAGAAAGATCCGAACAGAAAATGAAGTTTGCGAAATAAAGTCTCTCGGATATTTTCTTCTTTCTCGGATACTTTCTTGGATATTGAAGTCTTGAGACCAATACCTTAGCTTTGTTTTTGGACATATACAAATCACGAACAAGATCATTCAGTTCAACGAAGGCAATTTTATGTGGAGACTTTTCTAAGTATGTGAAAATTCATCAACATGCTTACTCCCACCACATGCTGATACTGAAGATTGAGGCACAATGTGAAGATTGAGTAATGTGACACACATCGAGAGTCTACTCGTCAGAAATAATAGAATAACTTACAGGAGGCGTAGTATTTGGGAGTTCGCCATGTAAGAGAGGTCGCAGAGTGAACGTGGAATTGGCGTGGAAGCGTAGCAAGCTTGCCTGAAATGGTACCTTGAAAACAGGATTCCATCCAAGCTTGAATTTCATCATATCGCTGTTTTGACTGTTTTCATTCACTTTGATTAAAAATAAATGCTCTTAACATACACTGCTGTTTGTAAAAAAATGCAACACCACGAAGCAATCATCAGAATTAAATGAACTTTGCAGTAAATATCAATTATAGGATGTTACGTAAAATAGTAAAGTTTCAGAGCCACCGCGCATGCGTGGCCTGCTCAGCGCCCTCTGAACTGATGCTGAAAGCGTATAAATAGAGGGCTGTAGCGGGACGTTGAAAATAGTTGATGATTATTTGCTAGTGACGAACGTCTAGTGAGACCTAAGTATGCTTCCCCGACGAAATAAGGAGAAATTCCAACAAATTTCGGAGTTTGAACGGGGGACGATTATCGGCCTTCGAGATGGAGGATTTTCCTATCGCGCAATAGGAGCGCGTGTGCAGCGTAACAGTTTTACGGTGATGCGAGTTTGGAAGCAGTGGACCGACGATCACCGAACAATTCGAAAAACTGGCAGTGGACGACGGAAGGTGACGCCAGCACGCGACGATCGACATCCGCTCCGTATGGCGGTGAATGACCAAACAACTTCCTCCAGGCAGTAGGCATAACGTTGCTCTACTGCTACAGGGGTACAAAAGTCGGTTTGTCAATTCGTTGACGTCCGTTGCACCGTGGATTGCGTGCAAGGGTGCCTTTATACAGGATCCCCCTCACGGCAAACCATCGAAAGCTGCGTCTGCAATGGGCTCATGAGCACAGTACCTGGCAAGCTAATTGGTATCAAATTGTCTTTTCAGATGAATCACGCTTCAATTTGCGGGACCATGATGGCCGCATTCGTGTTAGATACTATGCCGATGAACGCTGCCTTCCAGAGTTCGTTATCGAACGACATAGTGGCCTAACACCTGGAGTTATGATTTGGGGTGCGATTTCGCAACATGCACGATCCAATTTGCTACCAATTGAGAGTAATCTCAATAGCAACGGTACGTCCATGAAGTGCTACAGCCGAATTCGTTCCTTTTCTTCAAGGCATCCCTGGAGCTATCTTTCAGCAGGATAATGCATGCCACATGTTGCAAAGACTGTTCGAGACTTCTGTTCAGCCCAACACATGCAACTTCTTCCTAGGCTTGCTTATTCGCCGATATGTCGCCTATTGATCACGTGTGGGATTGGTTGGTCGGCGTCTCGTTCGTGATCCGCGTCCTGCAGCTTCAAAACACGAACCTTTGCTGCACATACAAGCGATATGGAATTCTCTTCCACATGCAGGCATTCAAAATCTGTTTGACTCCATGCCTCGTCGTATAGCAGCACTCATTGCAGCGCGTGGTGGCTACACCAAATACTGATTTCGGACACTTATTGTTTTTTTGCTTTGAAAATTCCGTCATTTGTTTACTAATACAAGTCGATTGTGCATTAAATTTCATTTAATTCTGATGATTCCTTCACGGTGTTGTATTTTTTACAAATAGCAGTATATGATATTAACTTAAAATATATCTTTAAAATTACGATTTTTATATGATGTGTGCTTTTTTAACACGCTTTTATAAGTTTCACTTGCATGTAACGGAATCTTGGAACTCGATTTTCACTCACTTAAAAAGGTCAGATTAATGCGAAATTTTGCGCACTTGTCAAGGACCGATGACAATACAATAATTTCATAATTTTGTTCCATTGTCCTCATCAGATCGTCAGGAATCACGATAATCAGATTTGGCGACAATTCCATATACCACATCCAGATTTGGCAACTTATTGCACATACAATTTTCAGATTTGGTGACTAATTCGATATACCATTTTGAGATTTGGCGACTAATTCCAGATTTAGCGACTAAAAGAAAAGGTGTAACCTACAGGGAGTGTTTTTAATTAATACACTTGTGGTTTATAAAAATAAAACAAACAAAAATGTGTTCTGTATGTGAGAAAGTGGAGGGTGGTGTGTGCTATCAATTTCTTACTATAATATAAACATTTTTCTGAAAATGAAAAGAAAAAAAAAAGGCTCGTGATGTAAAAAAAATTATGTTTTAACTGCTAAATATTTTTTATTTTATAAAGTAATACGTTTAGAAGTAATGATACGAATTATAACATTATAGCAATACGTTTAAAAGGTGAGAATATTTGATTTTAAACTGTGGGACTTTCCGAGGAGCTAGAGACTTGAAATTCTTACCATATCTCAGAAGTGGATGACAATGCATGAAAATGTGAAAAAAGAAGGGGAAAAAAAACGAAAAGGAGGAATTTTATACTTTTTTTTTAGTCCGTTATAAAAACAGGGTACCGTAATTTTTTTTTTTAATTCGAACTTTTTTTTCTTCTTACCACACATTTATTTGTTTGACCTGTTCTTTGAGACTTAATCTAATATAACGATACGGGACTCATCCGAGGCCCGTAAACGGAGAGAATAAATACACTTCAGACCCTTTAATTAAAATCCATTGAAAGCAAGACTTATTCCAACAGCCACGTAATTCTGGCTCCAAATATCAAACTCAAGGATAAATTCACCAATGAATAAATGACAGTTTAAAAAACTAAAAACACGCTTTTATTGTAATCGAACTAAAAATAAAAATTATAATTTTAAAAAAAACTAAAGAACACGCTTTTATACTGAATCGAACTAAAAAGTAAAAAAATAATTCTTATTTAAGAATAAAATGATGAACGAGAAAATTAATGTCATTGGGTAAAGCGTAGGTGCAATTTCGGAATTGAAAAGTTAGAAACTATAACAATTGATATATTTATAAACACCCACGCTTTTACCCCAATGACATTAATTTTCTCGTTCATCATTTTATTCTTAAATAAAGAATTATTTTTTGACTTTTTAGTTCGATTCAGTATAAAGCGTGTTCTTTAGTTTTTTTTAAAATTATAATTTTTTAAGCAAATTTCTATACGTTTGCTTATTTAAATTTCAAAACAAGATAGAACTATTTTTCAAACAGATTGGTACGTTTTCTTCCTTACCCAATAATGTCAAGTTAAGGAGAAATAGATATGACTTAGAAACCTAGAGTTAATCGTCTTTTGAAAAAGAACAAGGCAAATGAAATAATCTGTAAACGGAATTTTATTGGAGTCTGTCTAATGTAGCATGATATACTGTGAACTAGTGCGTAAGATATTGTTCTCGTGAACTTTTCAATAAGTATTTGCATTGGAAAACTCAGAATGCTGATGAATATTTTGAATGTATAGAATATATGTTATATGGTATTGTTATAGAAAGTATATATATATGTAATACGACGATGTTGTTGGAATGGATTTTTATATGAGATTGATAAGGCAGTACGGTGATTGAATAAAACTTGTTTATTATCCATCTTGAACACATAAGACATTACAGGGGACGACACAATACACTCACACACACAAACACGCGCGGCAATCGGCTACATGTTTACGCAGACAAAATACAGAAGCGAAGAGAGTTGTCTCCATGAATCTCGGTATTTATAGGCTTCTCAAATCACATGATCTGAGTGGGTGCATAAGTGTAGTTTAAATACTCTCGTTAGGCGGCGAGTTAACTTATTACTAAAACGTTGGTCCTGAAGGATGGACATTGGTAGTTAAAAGTTATTTTAAAGGATTATATTACTGGAATTATTACATTTCCCCCTTCGCAAGACACGTGTGTGCGCTGGGCCCTTAGTACACACCCTACCCTACAGAGATATTAATTTTAAATTTAAATTTAGATTAACATTTATTTTAAATTTCCCTTCACTTTAACACATGAAAATGATTTGGAACAAAGAGAATATGTGTTATAAAAGTATGAAACAAAAATGCATTAATAAATTATAATATAAAAATTGTAGAATACAAAAATATCAAAATAAGATTATTAAATACTGGAAATACAATGAAAACAGAAAATAAATTTTAAAATAATTGTAAATGACAGCATCCTATAAAAGTATTATTGGTACATATGAAGTTGGTTCTTTCTAGTTGCCTTGCCTAAGTTAGCTAGACTTTTCAAGGTTGAGACGTGTCCGGACACTTGAAGCGGCAAATATGATAGGCCAGAGGCTTCAGTAGAAGGATATTGTATATCGTTTGGAATATGTGGAACACCAATAGGCTTCCCTGTGCACTGGAAGCAGAGTTTAAAGGTGAGCCATGTATTGAAATGGAGTTGTCACAATATTGGGTTTTAAAAGACAATGGTTGTGAAAGGAATTGTCTGCCGCAAATATTGCATGGAGATGATGGTTTGGAAGCAGTTATGTACCACCTTTTTAATATGAATTCACAAAAATATAAATTCCTAAAACACAAAAAATAATTTCTTAAAAATTTATCTAAAATTGTATATAAGAGCACTGAGGGTGAAAAGAAACAAATTAGGATGACCCACGCCTTGCACAATCTTTGAGACAAGTTTTACTTCTTATCGTGTAAATGTGCACAATAACTTCAAAAACAAATATCCCAAGACTGGAAATTGCAAGTCGACCAAAGAGATTTTTTAAAAACTATTTATAACTTTTTTATGTATTACTTTTATTATGACAAAGATATAAGTTTGGAGGCAATAGTATATTGACAATCAAAGGTGTATTTATTCCCTTGAGGTACTCACTATGCACAATCCTTACAAAACCCTTATTATTTATTCTAAATGTAAACATTTGCTTTTTATTTTTATTTATTTATTAATTTCTCAGATTAAGTGCTCTCAAAATTATCATTTTATACACATTGAAAAATTGTTCATTTTCATATCAAATAATTTGCTTATTCTAATAAAGTAAATCTTATAGTAACCAAAAATTCTTAAAACCACATTAAAAATATATCAAACTCTGTGTATCAACATAAAATTCTCAAAATAAAATATCAAATCTTTGGTATTGATTCAGTAAAACACTGTAAAGTTATCAATTCTCATGTTAAATATCAAATTCAAATATAATCATTATGAAATATATGCATTTTATCTTTAAAACAAATATGCATTAAGTAAATTTAATCCGAAATTTCAAAAGATAAAACCGAAATCCCTGGAAACATTTTTAAAATGTTAAGTTTATAAAACATTCACA
>BMAO01025849.1:0-14975 GCA_019973975.1 Trichonephila clavata | reverse complement strand
TTTTGCAAAATTTTACGTCGAATTGAAAAAATTATTTTCAGTCATGTAAAATTAAAATAGTGTTTTAATTTAGATTATAAATTGGAAAATAACATATTAAAAATTACGGGCATTGTAAGTTTTTGTTTTATATGCCTTAACAAATTTTAAATGCATTTTTCTCAGAATTTCAGTTTTGAAGGTATAAAAGTTCTAATCCCTAAGACTTTTTTTCTGTTCACAGAGTAGTGAAATTTTTGTATATACTCCCAAACGTATGTTCTATAAAATTAAGTATGGATTTTTAAGCTGAAATCTCAAAAATATTTTTGTTTTTTTCAGGTTTTTTGAGAAAAATTATTAAAAATCAACAAGGAAATAGATTTTCAAATCCATACTAACTTTTCTTTGCAATAATCTAAGAAACATAAATAACTTTAAGAGGCTAAAAATTTTAAAAAATTAACATTTTTTAAGAAATAAAAGTAGCATTTTCAAAAATAATTGACAACTAGTTATCATGTTAATTGAAAAAATAAAATTATTGTTGCGAATGGCATCCCCTCTCCAACCAATCAGCAGCGAATGACGTCATTTTTTGTTGCGGTTCTGTTCTTAGATGTAGTCGTACGTACAGTTGTAACGTTGTGTATTGCTATTGTGTCATTAAATGCTTTATATGTCACATTCTTGTCTATTCAGTATTCGCAGATTATTTACACCGAAACTTGACGTCGGGTAGATGTCAGCCCTGCAATAATATTTTAAAAGAATTGTGCTGCTGTCGAGTTTACAGCTTCATAATTTATTTGGCGCCCAAACGTGGGGCGAAGTTTCGGTTTCAGTTTGTTATTTTTAGCCTGAGAGAAAAATGGAATGTGACACAGTTAAAAACACAACGAAAATCGCTGCGTACATTGTTTACGCTAAGCGCTAAAACTGTCGAAGAGGAGCTTACAAAAGAAGTTCCGGATTTAACTGAACTTTCGATTTTGAAACTACAAATAGGCGCCAAATTTTCTCGCTTAGAACAGTGCCAATCGGATATAGCGAATTTAATTTTAGCAGAGGAAAACTGTGACGTAGCATATGAGAAGACTTCATAAAAGCGGAAAAAATACCAAGATAAATTTTCCGAACTTTGTGCTAGAATTGAAAGACTGTCTGTGAAAGAAAACGAAAATAAAGATGTCCCAGAAAAAAGAAAGTTCAAGCTTCCGAAAATAGAGCACAAAAAGTTCGACGGCAATTCCTAAGGATTATTTGACATTTTGGAGTCAATTTAAAAGATTCGTGAAGATGAAAGTTTGCCGAACGAGGACAAGTTCCAATACCTGTTGCAGGCGTTGTGCAAAATTCAAAGGCGGCTCGAGTTGTCGAGAGCTTTCCCGCAACAGCGGACAACTATCCAAAAGCAATAGCTCAACTTCAAGAACGTTTCGGAAGAGATCTCCTGGTGCAAATCTTTGTAAGAGAATTTACTGTCAATGGTCATGAAAAACGCAGCTACAGGACGCTCTAAAACAGATCTCCCAGCGTTATATGATGAACTGGAAGCGAAGATACGAGCTCTGGAGAGCCTGGGACGGACACAGGACAAGTATGGCGAATTTTTGAGTCCTTTAGTGGAATCATGTCTACCTGAAGACATATTATTAGCATTTGAAAGAAGCAAAAATTTAAAAGAGGATACTCCGGGTGAAGGTCGGACTTTTGAAATTATTAACGAACTTCCTTAAACAAGAAGTTAAAAATGACGAAATGATTGAACTTCCTAGGAATAATTTTTCAGCTCCTGTCAATCAAAAGAAAAGAGATGTCAATAAACCGGATAGGTTCAACTCTGCAGCTACCTTGGTAAGCACATATGATAGGAATGGCACAGGTAAGTGAAATTTATTATGCATATTTTGCAATAAAAACATCCCTCTAAGGAATGTTTAGAAGCTAGAAAAATGACTTTAGATGAAAAGAAAAATGTGTTTTGAGAAACAGAGCCTGTTTGGTTGTTTTTCTGTTTTTCATTTTTCCACGAACTGTAAGGTAAAAAATTCGTGCTTGTATTGTGCAAAACCGCATCATTATTTAATGTGTGATCAAGCGAAAAGCAATGTTAATCAGAAATCTTCTGGTATTGAGACAAATTCATTATCTAACAGTTGTAGTAAAAATAATGTGTTTCTTATGACTTTAGTTGTTAATGTTTGTGCTGATAAAAAATAATCAAAGTTAGAGCTTTGATCGACAGCGGATCTCAATACTCTTATATTTCAAAACATGTTATTCAAAAATTAGGCCTTAAATCAAATAATAAGATAAAAATGCAACATCAGCTTTTCGGAGGGAGAAAAACGCAAAACCAATCGCACGATGTTTATGAATTGTTAATATGTTCGCTGGATGAATCATTCTCTCTTCGCGTCGAACTGTTTTCAGAGAAAAAGATTTGTGGCAAAGTGCCAAAAGTTAGTGTGTGTGTGTGTGTGTGTAACCCTGTTGTAATTAATGAATTGAATAGAAGGGGGATTATTTTGTCTGATCTTGCATATGAGGATTACGAAATAGATTTATTGCTAGGAGCGAATGTGGCGGGTTTGCTATTTATGGGAGGTTCTATTGAATTGGAATCGGGTTTGTTTTTATTAAGAACTCGCTTAGGTTTTGTTTTGACTGGAAAGCAGGAAATATTTGGTAAATGTAATGAAGAGTGTGATACTGTTTTAAGTGTTATTTCTTTATTTGTTAAAGAGTTGTCTGTTAATGAATTATGGAATCTCGAAAGCATTGGAATTTTTGACCCAATTCAAAAGTTAAATGAAAAAAATGAACATTTAAAGGTGATTGAAGAATTTAAAAACAGTATGAAAATTCTGCCGGATGGTAGATACGAACTTTGTTTGCCTTTTAAATCGGATGTAGTAAATCTGTCTTCCAACAAAGAATTGACATGGAAGCGGCATAAAAAGATGTGTGAACGCGCACAACAGAATGGGCTTCTAGATGATTATAAAGCTGTATTTATAAAGAATGGGAAAAATTAGAAATTATAGAAAAAATTGAAGGGGAAAGCGAAAATTCATATTTTTTGCCGCATTGACCAATAGTGAAAAAGGATAGCATAACGAGTAAAATTCGTCCAGTTTTCGATGCGTCAGCTCGTGAAACTGGCCAGAGTTCGCTAAATGACTTATTGTATAAAGGTCCAAATTTAATTGAGCAAATACCAGATATTTTAGACAGGTTTCGTAGTTACCCGATCGGACTTTCTGCCGACATAGAGAAAGCATTCCTTCAGTTGGGAATTGCCCCTAAGCATACAGATTTTTTGAAATTCTTTCACCCTGACGAGGGAGAGGAAATTGTTTATCGTCATTGCCGAGTGGTTTTTGGTGTATCGTCGAGTCCCTTCTTGTTAGCTGCAGTACTTACGCACTTGCTGGAAAATGTGCCAGTAGAGGATTCTCAACTAGGCTCTAAGTTAAAACTTTCGTTTTATGTAGATAATTGCGTTACGGGAGTGAATAATGTTGCACAACAAGAAAAATTTGTTTTAAAATCTAGGGAAATTTTGTCACGTGGGTGTTTTAATTTACGTGATTGGGAAAGTAATGTAGAAAGTAAATACATATCCAAAAGTACAGGCACAACGAAATTATTAGGGATAATTTGGGATCTTGATAAGGGCACTTTGAAGTGTAAAATTGATTTTGAAAGTTTATCAGGGGAAACTAAAATAACTAAAAGACTTGTTTTAGCAAATGTCCAAAAAATTTTTGATCCAATAGGTATACTGTGTTCTGTGACTCTAACACCCAAAATATTGTTGCAAAACACACGGAAATTAAAATTATCATGGGACTTATCTTTGCCAGATGAGATAGTGAAACCCTTTTTTAAATGGTAGAATGAAATAAAGATACTTTCAGATGTGGAAATTCCTCGTTATTCTGAAATTAACGATAGCACACAAATGCATGTTTTTGTCGATGCTTGTAAAGAGGCCTATGCTACTTGCATATTTTTTAGATCGAACACTTTGCAGGATGTAAAGGTTGCACTTGTTAGGGCAAAAGCGAGAGTAGCTCCATTAAAGCAGGTAACAACCCCCAGATTAGAGCTGATGACGTGTTGTATTGGTGCCAGGTTGGCACATTCGGTTCAGGAATCTCTTGATATTACTGAAATAAAAACCGTCTTTTGGAGTGATTCTATGGTTGCACTGTATTGGTTAAGGGAAAAGGGAGGTTGGTCAGTTTTCGTTTCGAATAGGATTAAAGAAATAAAAAATCTCTTCCCTAATAGTGAATGGCATCATGTGCCTGGAAAAATGAATCCGGACGATTTAATTTCTCGAGGATGTTTACCTGGTCATTTAGTTGAGTCACATTGGTGGGAAGGTCCATTGTGGTTGGTAGAGCCACCAGATACTTGGCCCTTAACAAAGTTACCTTATTATGATACTTCCGAAATTTCATTAGAAAGAAGAAAAGTTAGATTGTGTAATTTAAATTTGTCGGAGGAAAAGTTGCCATGGTATGCTAGGAAATTTTCGAAATTCCATTCAATCTTAAGATTAGTTGCCTGGGTTCTTAGGTTTATTAATAATGTTAGATGCAGAATTGTGGGGTGACAGAGAAAAAGGACAATTGTCTTTAGATGAGTTAGAAAGTGCTGAGATCCAGCTGATCCGATCTGTTCAAGCTCAGTGTTTTGTAGATGAAAAGTTAATTTCAAACCTCTGTGTGTTCAGAGATCATAATAACATCATTCGTGTGAAAACACGAATAACTGAGCGCATAGATACGTCTCTTTTTCTTTCGCCAATCTTACTGCCTAACAATTGTATATTTACACAAAGACTTGTAGAACATTTTCATTTAAAGAATCATCATGCGGGCACGCAATTGCTTTTAAGCATAATACGTGAGAAATATTAGATAGTAGGTGGCAGGAGAACTGTTCGAAAGATATGGAATGCCTGTGTTAAATGTCGTAGATTTAAAAGTAAATCTCCCATGACTGGTCCTGTTTCTCTACCAGCTGACAGAGTGAAAGATGCAGCAGTATTTGAAGTGGTAGGTGTAGATTTGGCTGGTCCCCTGTACATTAAACGGGGTGATAAGGTTTGGGTTGTCCTCTATACCTGTGCCATCTATCGTGCTTTGCACCACGAATTAGTTTCCTCTCTTACTACTGATGCCTTCCTATTATCTTTTCGTTGTTTTGTGGCCAGAAGAGGAAGACCTCGTATAATATATTCAGAAAATGGTACAAATTTCACAGGAGCCTATAACGAATTAGCTGCTATAGATTGGAACGAAGTTTCTCGATATGCAGAGATACAACGTATAACGTGGAAATTTATACCTCCCACAGCTGCCTGGTGGGGAGATTTTTGGGAGAGGCTTGTAAGAATAGTGAAAGAGCTTCTCAGGAGAACCTTAGGAAAGGCCATATTTACATATGAAGAATTGCTAACGATTTTATGCGAATGTGAAAAAGTTGTTAATTTACGTCCATTGACATATCTGTCTAAAGATATGCAGGATTTGACTCCAATTACGCCTGCAATGTTCCTGTTTGAAATACAGACTGCCGAGACCAAAGATTTAGAGATCCGGGATGCTAATCACTTCCGTAAAAGATTAAGATTTAGAGCTAAAGTAATCGAGGAGCTAAAAAAGCGATTTAGGAACGAATACCTTGGACAGTTGATTCAACGACAAAAACAACATCCTCAGTCGTCAAACATTTGTGAAGGTGACATAGTTTTGATTGGGGACGATTGGAAAAAACGTCTTCAATGGCCTTTGGCTCGTGTAATAAAATTGATCCCAGGAAAGGATGGACTGGTGAGAACTGTAAAACTAAGGACTCAGTCTTGTACTTTAATTCGTCCAATTCAACGTGTGTTTCCGCTTGAGGTGAGTGGGAATAGTGTAACAAGTCTTCCTCTCCAAAAAGTTCAACAGATTGATTCGTCCATAAACTGTGCTGATCCTGATACTATAAAAGCTACTGTGAAACCTCAGGTGACTAGATGTGGTCGTCCAGTGAAGAAACCCGACAAACTGAACTTGTTGATTTTAACTGATGTTTTTGATTAAGCTATGCAGCTTATCAAAAAGGGGGGAGGATGTTGCGAATGGCATCCCCTCTCCAACCAATCAGCAGCGAATGACGTCATTTTTTGTTGCGGTTCTGTTCTTACTTTAGATGTACTTATTCGTACAGTTGTAATGTTGTGTATTGCTATTGTCGTCATTAAATTCTTTATGTGTCACATCCTTGTCTATTCAGTATTCGCAGATTATTTACACCGAAACTTGACGTCGGGTAGATGTCAGCCCTGCAATAATATTTTAAAGAATTGTGCTGCTGTGAGTTTAAAGCTTCAATTATATCAAAATATTTGTCTCGCTTGTCTATAAAAGTAGATATTGCAACACTTTTCATTAGGTATAACAAGAAAGATAATAAAACAATTAATAAAATTAAGCAAAAAATAACAAGAAATCAAAAGTAAAAATTATCCAAAATGTAAAAAAAATGTGCTAAGAACTTCAGCAAAAATCATTCGTCTAATACAGCAATACGAAAATAGTATAGGACTATTCAATTATTTTAGTTTCCATATTATATAATAGATAGAGCTAGCATTGTATTCAAAAAAAATTTCAGGGTGCAAAAGCGCTGTCTTCTTATTCAGATAGCCTTGGGTGAAGTTGGCGAGTGGCGTGTAAGTTACGGAGTTCCTATCCGCGAAGGGGATGTACCTCCACATCAGAATTAATAAGATAGATTACTGAAATTAGCGTTGCATAAAGTATAGAATTTACAAGAAGAAAAATTAATGATAGTGGGATAATTAATGGGCAGTGGCATTACGCCTGCTAAAAAATAGCGAGCGGACGGATGTCCGCACGTCGTGATGCGATTGGCCCATTCGATAGTTTTCCCTGGGCGGACGGAACCTCCCAGTGATTTGAGTGGCGGAGCCACTCAATCCTATCGGTGGGCGTGGAATATAAATGGCACGTTCGGTGAACGGCCATTTTCATTTTCATTTCCATTCTGCTTCTAGTTACCGTAGGTTCCACACGCGGATTTTCTGTCCTCGTCCGTGCCCCTTTTTTCAGTCAAGCATTACCCGAATTCTATCTCCATCTCTTTTAATCGAGCTGGTATATGGTTTTTCGGTGATTTTATGGCCTGGTTCCTGTTCTACATTTCTACAGTTCTTCTTCGTCTGCGATATTTTTGTGATTCTCCGATTTTTTCGGAGTTTTCACATTCTTGTGATACTGTGTTCGTGTTCCACGTGCACTTCTTGTCTTTTGACAAACATATTGGATTACTCTTTTGGATATGTCCGCTTCCAGGACAGATGTAGCGTCGGCAGAGGTAAGTAATTTATTTACTACTGAGCCTTTTTGTTTTGACGCCGTTAGAGCAGAGATACGTTCAAGAGATAGGTTCAAGACAATGTTACACCTGTTGTTTAACCCTAGAGACCCTCCTATGGGAGGTAGGGTCTTGTTAGGGGTATCATTCGAAAGAGCTTAACATTCCAAACAGATGGATAGGTGACTCGACTACCTTAGGGGCGTTGGGGTTGAGCAAGGTCCCTTTTTAGTGTCGATACGTTTTGGAGCCTAGGATCCAAACCCGGGACCCAAGGTCCATATCCATAGCATCGCACGATAGGTCAACATATGTTCTATCCAACAACGTAAGCAATTTGGAAATCGGACGGATAGGTGAGGAGCAAATCTAAAACAGGCCAAAATGGCCTTTTTTAGCCTAGTTCCTCAACCAGGGGGTCTAGGTCCAAACCAAAAATATCATTGTAATCTACAAACGATTCTGAATCTTTTGATGGGTCACACGTCTATAAAGGCCCCATAGGAGCCGAGATATAGCCATTTCCGGTTCACCAGGGGGGGTCCCCATGACCCCCCAGGGAAAAAGTTTGGACCCGATCCGACTGTAATTTACCGAGATAGAAGGTTTGAACGGGATTCCATAGCATTTTAATGGGAAAAAGTTGAATAGGCTGCGAAAAATGACAAGTCCAACAAAATGCTACTACGCATGCGCCTTTAAAACTCTACTGCGCATGCACAATGTGACGTCACTTGAATATCGGATATAAAATGGACGACAACTTGGGAGTCAAACTCAAACTATTCTCTGCTCTGAAAAGTTTTCTCACTCTGTAAAAAAAAAAAAAAAAAAAAAATTTTTTTTTTTTTTTTTACAGAGTGAGAAAACTTTTCAGAGAGAAAAATTTTCAGAGCAGCTAGTCGACTGAGCTAGACTCACAAGTTGTCGAGCATTTATATCCGATAGTCAAGTGACGTCACATTGTGCATGCGCAGTAGAGTTTTAAAGGCGCATGCGCAGTAGCATTTTGTTGGACTTGTCATTTTTCGCAGCCCATTGAATTTTTTCCCATTAGAATGCTATGGAATCCAGTTCAAACCTTGTAACTCGGTAAATTACAGTCGGATCGGGTCCAGACTTTTTCCCTGGGGGGTCATGGGGACCCCCCTGGTGAACCGGAAGTCGCGATATCTCGGCTCCTATGGGGTTCTCAGAGACGTGTGACCCGTCCAAAGATTCAGAATCGTTTGTACTTTACAACGCATCCATCGGTTGGGACCTAGACCCCCTGGTTCAGGCACTAGGCTCCAAAAGATCCTGTGGCCTTTTTTTAGATTTGCTCCTCACCCATCTGTCCGATTTTCAAACTATTTATGTTGTTGGATAGCCCTTCACAGGGACTATTGTAGGATGCCATGGATCTAGACCTTGGGTCCCGGGTTTCGATCCTGGGCTCCAAACCCTTTCCACACTTGAAATTGACCTTGCTCAGCCCCAGGACCCCTCAGGTCGTCGTGTCACCTATCCACGTGTTTGGAATAAAAGGCTCTTTTGAATGTTTCCCCTTACAGGATTCTACCCCCCTCTGGAGGGTCTCTAGGGATTAAAAACAGGTGTACATTTGTCTTGAACCAATCCTGGCTTCTAGGGAACCGAGAAGCATTTGCAGCATGTCAAAGGAAAGAGACGAGCTAGGAGAGGGCAACTCTCCCATTGATTTGACCCTACCCCCCATAGGAGGGTCTGTATTGAATAAACAATAATAAACTTTAAAGGCACATGATAAGGCTCCTAGGGCACCTATGAATTTGTGTCGCGCATTGTAAGACGTGAGCTGCGAGTCCTGTCGAACCGTGTACAACCATTGAGTAGACCCCCCATAGGAGGAGAGCCTGGAATCCAACACGGTTTGAATGGAAAAGAACTCGACTGTAATGGAATCCGATAAGGGAGGGTGAGCTATCAAAGGGTTGGAGGGCACGAGTAGACTACAAAACTATTCAGGGTGGAGGCCGATCCCCCATAGGAGGGTCTACAGAACATGACAACTGGAAATGAAAATGACAATTACACGTTACACAATGTAATACACGTAGCACTTGACAACTTGCAAGTCAAACTCAAAATATTCTCAGCTCTGAAAATGTTTCTCACTCTGTAAAAAAAAAAAAAAAAAAAAATTTTTTTTTTTTTTTTTTTACAGAGATTGGTTGTAATTTATATTTGCTTCTGAAATATATTTCAACTCTTTTTCATTTTGCATCCTATCCTTTCCTTCCATTCATGACGTCATGATACTTACATTCATGACGTACTTAAGTTAGTTCTAGTTACGCATTTCGGGCATGTTTTTGTGGGCATGTTTCAAACAGGTAAATAGGCCTGGAAAGAGCCAAATGTTATTCATTTTCAGGTAAAAAATCTCGAGGAGAGCAAAGAACAGGGCCTGTGTTCAACAGGTAAAAAGGCATGGAAAGGGTCAAGTTTGTTTCCATTTCAGCTAAAAATGTTGAGGAGGGCAAATAACAGGGCCTGTGTTCAACAGGTCAAAGGATAGGGAAGGGAAGCCACGGTCCAAGGAATCCAACGGGGGAGTTCTTTCCAACGGGGGGACCCAAAGAGTCCGCGATAAATAAGGTCAAGGTTTGGTGAGGACACAAGCGTCTCTGCGGGATCATGTACAAATCCTCTACTTCATTTTACAGACATCTCGATAGATGCTATGGTACGAGGGTAGAGTGTCCCGAATGTCTGGAGCCCATGACCGTGCGTCACTTTTATAATAAACATGCGTCCGAAACACATAAGATGGACGGTCGGAAGCAATGCCTGTTTTGTTTTGGAAAGAAACATTGGCCTCATGGGCAAAAGAATCGTCCTGAAAACATCAATCATCTCACGTCGTGCTTGCAACGGTTCGTAGACCAGGCCAAGGTGGAAGAGGCCAAGGTGGAAGAGGTCAAGGTGGAAGAGGAGAAGAGAGAAGAGGAGAGGAAAGTGTGTGGATGTAGACACTTTCAACCCAGGCCGCGGGACATGCGGGGTCGTACCAAGGATAGATTGAGCGAATATGGTGGGTTTTATGATGCGTTGTTGGAAAAACCCGACATGTGGGAAGAGGGGATAGGAAAAGATGTGTGGGGCATGGTTCAAAGTTATGTGAGGCAAGATTGGGTGTGGTTTCACTTGATGGTCAAACAGGATGTGTTTGATACGTTTCGCCGGGAAATGGAAAAGATTCGAGATCAATGTGTCCTATTACCCTTTTGGTGCCTCTGCGATGGATTGCAAAATGAGAGGGGTAAAATACAGCATCGACACATGATTCTAGCGTGTGAACAAGAGAGTGCGTTTGAAGACGTCTGGAAAGGAAAAATTCGGTATGAATTTCCCAAGAGCGGTCAGGCTAAAAAATGCGTCAAGATTAAAAATGCCTTTCATCTGGTGCGAACCATCGTCTACGTGAGTCAACCCAAATCGTCGTGTGACAAGGGAGAGATTCCTGACAATTTAAGCGATTCAGGCCATGCGTCTCATTTTCACATCAATCGACCCTTGCACCCGCATAGTATTGCGTTTCTCTGTACCCTCTTTCCAGGGGGAATAGAAAAATTATTGTGGGAGCAACTTGGAAGTAAAAATGTATCCAGTTGGGAAAAGGTTGCCAAGCGTGTACGGGACCCATGGTATAATGTAAGATGGGGGGTACCGATCCATGTGACGGGTTGGAAATTTTTAAATTGTGTAATTCCCTTGTATCCGCGATACGAGGAAACGGAGGAATACACACCTCTACAGTTGAATCTATACAATAATAAAATAGTGTATGTCAAGGAGGGAAATCAGGGAGCCGAGTGTTCCTTTCAACGCATAAGAGACGAAGTATATGTGTTGTCTCGTAAACAACAAAACGTGATGAATGAAGTCAAGAAAACAAAACAAGCATGTGCCATGGACCACAAGCTGATATTAAGGTCAAAGATGGATGAAATGAAAGCGAAAAACGACCCAAAGCTCAACGAGATGAAAGCGAGAAACGACCTCATGGAAAGGGATTTGATTCAAAAGGAAAAAGATGTGTTGAAAAAGGAAAATGACATGTTGAAAAAGGAAAATGACGTGTTGAAAAAGGAACTTGACATGGTGAAAAAGCAAAATGACATGGTGAACGCTAAAGTACAATACATGTCAGTTGAAAATAAAATATTGAAAGATTTGTTGCAAAGAAAAAGAGTGGACAGAATCTCTTCCAATACATGGCGTTGGAAAAACAATAGAGTAAAAAGGTTGGTTCGACCTCGTTCAGCCATCTTTCAACTTTCTAGTTCCCTAGCAAACCTTTGAAACTAAATCATGTAAGCTTCTCTCTCTCTAAAAAAAAAAAAAAAAAAAAATTTTTTTTTTTTTTTTTTTTTTTACAGAGTGAGAAAACTTTTCAGAGCTGTTTGAGTTTGATTCTCAAGTTGTTCTTCAAGTGCCAAGTGTATTATCATTGTCATTTTAATTTCCAGTTGTCATGTTCTGTAGACCCTCCTATGGGGGTCTGCCTACACCATGAGTCCTTTTGTCATCTACTCGTGCCCTCCAACCCTTTGATAGCTCACCCTCCCTTATCGGCTCCATACGAGTCGAGTTATTTTCGATTCAAACTGTGTTCTTTTCCAGGCTCTCGAGACCCTCCTATGGGGGGTATACTTTAGAATTGTACAGGGTTCGACGGGCTTGAAGCCCACGTCCTACAAGGTGCCACACAAGTTCATAGGCACCCTAGGAGCCCCGTGATTTACCTTTGAATTTTGTTTTTTTTCACTCTTTACAGACCCTCCTATGGGGGGTAGGGTCACAGCAGTGACACTGTTGCCCTCTACTCGCTCGTCTCTTTCATTTGACATGCTGCAAAAGCTTATGGGATCCATAGAAGCCGAGATGGGTTCAAGACCAGTGGACACCAGTGTTGGAACCCTACAGACCCTCCTATGGGGGGTAGAATCTTGTAACGGGTATCCTTCGAAAGAGCTCGCCCTTCCAAACACGTGGATAGGTGACACGACGCCCTGAGGGGTGTGGGGCTGAGCAAGGTCCCTTTCAAATGTCGAAATGGTTTGGAGCCTAGGATCGAAACCCGGGACCCAAGGTCTAGATCCGTGGTATATATCGAGAGTCCCTGTGAAGGGCTATCCAACAACGTCAACCGTTTGAAAATCGGACGGATAGGTGAGGAGCAAATCCAAAGTAGGTCATAGGGCCTTTTTTAGCCTAGTGCCTGAACCAGGGGGTCTAGGTCCAAACCATGAATGTTTTGTAAACTACAAACGATTCTGAATCTTTGGACGGGTCACACGTCTACGAGGGCCCCATAGGAGCCGAGATATCGCCACTTCCGGTTCACCAGGGGGGTCCCATGACCCCCCAGGGAAAAGTCTGGACCCGATCCGACCGTAATTTACCGAGATAGAAGGTTTGGACTTGTTTCCATAGCGTTCCAATGGGAAAAGCTTCCATACTACCAGTCTAATGCTGCGAAAAATTACAAGTCCAATAAAATGCTACTGCGCATGCGCCTTTAAAACTCTACTGCGCATGCACAATGTGATGTCACTCTTGAATGTTGGATATAAAATGGAGGACCTCGCTCGCGGAGCTCAGTCGAGCAACTGCTATGGGGATTTTTTTTTTTTTTTTTTTTTTTTTTTTTTTTTTTTTTTTTTTTTTTTTTTTTTTTTTTTTTTTTTTTTTTTTTTTTTTTTTTTTTTTTTTTTTAGTCTGGTGAGACATAGCAACAGCCAGCAGCGCGAAACAGCGAAATAATTTTGGATTACGACCTATAAATAAGGTATTTTGAACAGTTTTCAGCGAATAGTGCCCGCACCAGTGGTCGACCCTTGCCAATTCTGATGTCATTCGATAGAGCTCCATCTCTTCTATCCCTTTTCGGGGTCACTTGCCACAAAATTTGTGTGTAAGCCCCCCTTAAGGGCCGGTGAGTCTCGCATGACCTCTTTATTCACGTAATGTTTTACTTGTTTTACTTGTTTTCATTATGATTTTTTTGTATATATTTTTATATTTTCGGATAGCCCATACGATGGGTCATTGTTTAAACTGGGTTTCAATGTCGCACCTTGAATGGTTTTTGTGCTATAGTGGTTTGAGTCCGGGTCACTTTTTGCGTCACGCGAAACTTTGAACGGGACCTTGCTCAGCCCCAGGACCTCTCAGGTCATCGTGTCACCTATCCATCTGTTTGGAATAAAAGGCTCTTTCGAAAGATACCCCTTACAAGATCCTACCCCCCCTAGAAGGGTCTCTAGGGTTCAAAAACAGGTGTAACATTGTCTTGAACCAATCTCGGCAGGTACGAACCAATCTCGGCTTCTATGGAACCGAGAAGCGTTTGCAGCATGTCAAATGAAAGAGACGCGCTAGTAGAGGGCAACCCTCCCATTGATTTGACCCTACCCCCCATAGGAGGGTCTGTAAGGAGTGAACCATCAAAACATTCAAAGGTACATGGTGGGGCTCCTAAGGCGCCTAGGAACGTGTGTCGCGCAGGGTAGGACGTGGGCTACGAGTCCTGTCGAACCCTCCATTGGGAATACCCCCCATAGGAGGGTCTCGAGAGCCTGGAAACCCACACGGTTTGAATCGAAAAGAACTCGATCCCATTGGAATAGACCGAGATGGAAGGTTCGAGCACGATGCCATGAAAAATGAGACACTGGAAAAAAAATGAAAAGTCCTATAACATTCTACTGCGCATGACGTCACTTGAATGTAGGGTATAAACACTCGACAACTTGAAGTCAAACTCAAACTATTCTTTGCTCTAAAAATGTTTCTCACTCTGAAAAGTTTTCTCACTCTGTAAAAAAAAAAAAAAAAAAAAAATTTTTTTTTTTTTTTTTTTTAGAGAGTAATAGTTTGGTTGAAAATTTTTTGAGCTGTTCAATCTGCCAAGAGCTTGACAGTTTGTTTGTATTCCCTGATTGTAAGCATTCCTTCCTGAGAGTCATGTCTTCATTAGAAAACGTTACTTTCTCAATTGGAAGACATGATTATCCCAGGTGTGCAGCAAGAAACCACCTCCCAGTTGTTGCCTTATAGACGAAAATTGCTACGTTTAGCGGGTATTGTGAAATTTCAAGAACTCTTGAACAGATTTCCTCTTCCCGTCAAGTTGGTCCAGAACGAACATGGGCTTCATATCTCGGATTGCATCTATAGTAGAGACAAAAATACTAAAGGTCCAGGTTGTTGTCATTGTTTTATTTATTTGATGAACCCGAAAAATATTTTATTGTGAAACAATTGGATAAAGTCGTCGTACGAGATGGGACACTCCATTCCAAAGAATGTTTGACCAAAGCTAAATGTCAATGTTGGTATCAAGTCTACATAAAACTCCCAAAACATTATAAGCTGACAATCATTTGTTTCAAGAACAAATGTTGCACGGTGACCAACCAATTATAAGGTTGGAGCCAATTTATGCAATGGAAAAATACTATTGACCCGAGCCAAAGACTCGCTACATGTTTGAAATTACAGTCAAAACTCAAACTATTCTTTGCTCTGAAAATTTTTCTCACTCTGAAAAGTTTTCTCACTTG
>BMAO01025848.1:0-67459 GCA_019973975.1 Trichonephila clavata | reverse complement strand
TTTTTAAGTTTGTATGCTTATACAAAATGTTACGTTGCACAAAATGCAAAGTCCTAAGTTTCCATGATGCATAACATTTCAGCACATGCAGTAATAAAAGATCGCTTTTTTAAGTGTTGTGGTGGCGATACATTTACACTCACTTAAAAGCAAGAGTGAATGTACTTCCTGGAACTGATGTTACCTTTCAAAGGGTTCTGATGAAGTGCTGGAAAATATTTACTTTTCTACGCCGACCGTTTACTTATGCTTCAAGGCTGTTTTGGAGTAAAGAAGAAAAAAAGAGAAAACCGTATATTTTTTCAATTTCCAACTTTTCAAAGTTTAATGATAAATCCATCAATTTCGTCTTCAATGTTTGTACGCAAAGGGGGAAAAAAAAAACGGAAAGTAAGACGTAGTTTTTCACTAATGGTCAACTTAAAAAGAAAAAAAAAACTGACAAAAGTTGTATTAGAAACTTTGCTTGCTGCGTTATCTTCTATGTTTTCCTGTTACACGCGGTAAGAGCTCCTGGAGTCTATTGCGCAACATCCAACTTCCGGTTCAGAAAGTTGGCAGTCTTCCCTTTTAATATATCAGCAAATGCTGCGTGAATTTTTTTACTATTCTAATCCTTTTCCGAACGCAATTATGGAGAAACCAACGTTGATTAAATTTTTCTCATTTTCTCTTTCCTCAACATAACTGTATTTTTTTAAAATTTCATTTATGCACAGTACAAATCTACTAAATACAGTCGACTGTCGATACTTTGAAGTTGGAGGGGCCAATGGAAAACTTCGAATCATCAAGAGGGTATAAAAAAAACTCCCAAAATACTCCAAGAGAATTTTTTGTCTAACACATTTAAATTTGAAACTATGTAATAAAACAGCAAATCTACATATGTATAAAATTATTTTAAAATAATTTTTAAAAGGTATAATATTATGCAATATAAATATTATACAAAAGTTGATAGTCCTGTATTAAAAGAATCATTCTATACATTCATACACAATCCTACGCATTTCTTCTTCACAATAGTGGACCATCCTTTCTGAGCACATGTGTAGCACGGTCACGTGTTAAATGAAAGATATGATGGACGGCTGATAACAGGGTGCAGTTATTCTAGTGTCCACTTGAAAAAGGAAAGCAATAAAAGTGTATTTTCACCTGATGAAAAGAAACACTAAGAAGGTAGCAGACAGATGGTCATCAAAGGTCTACGTTACAGGGGAGACGATACAACACGAAAGTTGTAAGCTCCAACCTGCTTGTTACAGGGCTCTACATGACAGTGTGTGTGGTCGAATTGTCGAGAGTTTTATAAGATAACTTCGAATTATTGAGTGTTATAGTCTGGCCAGCCACAGATTTTACTTCTAATTATTGAGTGTCGAGTATTGAGTGACCATAGTTCGAAAAATATCAAGGGTTTTTCTAGGGACAGGACACTTCGAATTATCGAGAGGTTCGTATTATCGAACGTTTGAGTTATCGAGAGTGGACTGAAAATATTTACGTGAGTCGTGCACTGAAGCAAATGCAAAAAATGTAAAAGCTCGTTTCCCACATGCAATGTGTTAAAAGGAGTACAAATAATTTACAAAGAATTTAAGAGCTAGAGATCTAATAAAATTGTTCTCGCTGTCTTTATTCTCTTCAAAAAATTATTCCTTTTATCAATTCCTATGTGGCTACGATAGCTAAACTGTTTTAGAATCGTGCTTATGGTCAAGAGTGCCGTCTCAAGAATTGCTAGAGGCCTAGGGTCCCTATACAGAAGTAGGCTCACCTGTAAAAGTATGTATCATACAATCGTCAAATACTCGTACAAAAGGTTACCTGTAACCAAGGGAGGTTTATTCACTGCAGGGGCCCGGATAAGCTGGACTTACCAGATTTTCTGGTTATAACTTTCGATCTGCCAGTGCCAAGGGGCCCATAGATCTGCGCCCAGGATCCTAAATGAGCTTAAACCAGTACTGCCTGTAACAAATAAATGCGCGTGATTCAGGCACAAACCTACTGCAACCTTTTGTCTAAATCAGAGGTGGACAAATAGCGGTCCCACAAGACAGTCAGAAAATATTCAATATGTTGGGACAACATATATTTGTGAACAAAGTTTTTTCTTGCATGAAGATCAACAAGAGTGAATGTGGATGCAAGTTGGCTGACATTAACTTGATGAGAATTTTTCAGCAAGAAACCTCACTCCTGATTTTAAAAGAACCGTGGGAAAGTGAGTGATAGGGTATGTTTGTCTAGTTAAACTGATTCTAAAATTAAACGCGCTTACAGTCATAAATTACATGAACTTAACACAGTTAACAAATTGAATCAAACCGACACCGTTTTATTTAACTTACATTTATTGATTTTTAAGGTTTAGTTTATTGCAAAATTATAAAATGTGTGTCTGTGTGTGAAAGCAATCATTTTAAAAATGTGCGACCCTGCGGTATTCTCCGCTACCACAATGTGACCCTTAGGCCAAAACAATTGCCCACCCCTGGCCTAAATGATGGTGTATGGCCGTAGGCCAGGGATGGCGAAACAGTGACACGCATGCCATTGATGACACGCGACACAATATTTTGGGTACTCCAATCAAAATAGCTTGCATCTTAGTTCAAAATAACAAACTCCACTATGAAGTATTACGAACAAACGTGCACCCAAGTTTGTCAGTGTCTTAGTTACGCCGTGGACTACAATTGCTAATGATGTAAAGTTTGTCTACGATCTTTAGCTGTTATTTAACATAGCAAATTTAGCACAAAAAAAAAAGGTACAAGATAGTAAATTTAAGAGAGAATTTCAATCTTAGAGGACCGACAAATTTGGTACGATTAGTACATGCGTGTTTTATGTTCTGGAACAATGGTATTCAGAATATTGTCTGTAAAACAATATTTTGAATCAAATCTTTTTCTCGAAAAGTGAATTAATTGCTTAGAAACCGTTTGGCAGAGGACACCAATTCAGCATGCATTCTGCAAAGTAACATTTTACACTCCTAATAAGAGTTATTTGTCATATGATGTGTGCCACAACAAAAGTCACACTAATGTTACTTTAATTTGAATTACACGTACAGCTAAAACATTTACTACAAGACAGTGCATAATGTATTTTTTTTTGTAGCAAATAAAGAGTTTTGAGTTGCTAGAATTTAGTTTTATTATTTTCCCAATAATTATAAGTCAAAATTATTTGACGGAACGTCTATACCTCATTAAATATTTCTTTAGAAAAAAATGGCAATTTGATCCATAAAGGTTCACCACCCCTGCCGTAAGTCAAGGCCTGAACAGGACGAAGAGTATAACATAATGATGCCACTTTTGTCATCCAGTATATAGTGCGAAATGTACTGTTTTTAGGAGCATATATCCGGGAATAACATTTGACGATTAAAATTATTTGGATCATTTATCTGATTGATGCCCTTAAAGCTAGGGTTTCTGATTTCCCGGGTTTTTCCATTCCCGGAAAATCCCGCGAATGTAATTGTCGTTCCTGAAATTCCCGGGAATACATCAAAATTTCAAAAAATTTAAAAACAAGTTATTTTTAAATAGAATTTATATACAAAGTAAGGATGCATTTTGTTACAAAATTAATTCTTATTTATATAATGAGCTAAAAAGTGTAAGAAATATATAATAAATTGATTATTCATTTTTGAAATAGGATTTCAGAAAGCGTAAGCAATTTATACACTTGTCACTCAGGCATGGAAAAAATGTTACAGTTAAAGATTTTGTAAATTAAAAATCTCAAGGAAAAAAATTCACATTTGAAAAATAATTACTAAAATTAATGTTCTTTACTCTGACTCAATTATTTCTCTAATGTTGCTACTAAGAGATAAATAATAATATATACTTGAAAACTCGTTTGCTTCTGAAGTGCCGATTATGTGCGTTAAAAATATTAATTATTGTATTTAAGATATTTTATTTGTATAACCGATTTCTTTTTTATGGAATTGCTGTATTATTGCTACAGAAATATAAATAAATATTAAAATAAGAATCTCACACGAAAGTAAAGTTTAGAAAAACAACAAATAAGAAAAAAATTGCACGATTGCTTTTAAAAATATTCTCCCCCAAACAGTTTGTGGGTTCATTCCCTTCTTCAAATTGCTGATTGAATTAAACAGCTCATAAAAAAGAAAAGTATCCGAAAAATTTTTTAAACAAGATATCAATCATTGGCATGGCCAAGTAATTTTAGATCGTTTTTCACGTGTTGTATTTTACAATAATGCAACTAATGAACTTTTTACTAACAAAAAGTAGTACTGTACTTAAAAAAAAATATTAAATTTAATAATGATTCGGCTCATCTAGGGCACAAATGCGACCAAATGCCGAAAACCCAAGGTCAATTGGTTGCTTATTGGCTGAGAAAAAGGTACTACAAAATATGGAACGAAGACGAAATTTGCGTTCTAATAGCGTTTTTGTTCCACTACGTGAAAAACGCGGTAAAAAAGATAAAATAAATAATAGTTTTAAGTATTAGTATATAGTCCCGGGAATGAAGTATAATTCCCGGGATTAGAAAAAGTACAGAAATCTTATGATTTCCCGGGAACTAGGGAAAGAAACCCTACTTAAAACGTCTCTGGTGGTCGGTGACGCTTTTATCCATCTATGTGTTTAAACGCTGTTTTTATAAAGATTAGTCAAGTAGGATTGATGTACATTCAAGTTTATATCTGGTTGACTCCTAGCGTAAATGAGTAGGGGGCCAACTTAGAGTCGATCTAATATTTGATTATAGTTCAAAAATATGAGGCGCTTTATTTGTATTTAGCCGGATAACCTTTTTTGAGTTGGGGACATGCAAGATAACCCATAAGACGCTAGATAAGCAAACAAATTAATTAGCTGTAATTTCAAAAGTATATAGACTGAAACTTAATAAAAACTCAGTGAAATATTTTTAAAGCATTTCTTATCAATATCGGTAATCCCAAATTTTCATTGTAAGTTGCTGAATATTCCCCATCTGCATTTTTTATTTTATTAAAAGGAAAAAAATTTAAAATTCAATTTATGCTTTAAATGTGAAAATATCTATACGAATGAAATTTTTTAATAAAATAACCACTAAAAATGTGCTCACATTTAAAAAGTCTCTTAAGAGGAAAAATTCTCAAATAAAAAGATAAAGATTCCATTCCATACGCGTACGATTATTCGCCTTTAAAATTACATTTTAAAATATGTTATTTTCCGTACTCGATATTGACGTAATATACTCTTTACACAAAGAGGCAGCTGTTAAATTCAGAATGTGTTCCGCAATTTTGATAGAAATTAAATGCGTCTTTTAGATTTATTTGAAGGCTGACACGAAAAAGTATGATGGCGTGTTATTTAAAATAAATCGAATAGTTTTAAAGAAAATAAAGTAAATTCTTAACGATTTATAATTCTTGTTTACCAGCAAACTAACTCTACGAAATTTTCATTTTTTAATTCTGATCTTTTTTTTTTTTATTTAGAATGTACTTTCATTAATTCCTTGTTCATTGAATTTTATTTTTTGAAATACATGTTATTTTTTTAAAACTAAAATAAAATCCATCTGCATTTATACTTGTATACATGCTATAGCAGGGGTCGGCAACCTTTCAGCTGTGACGTGCCAAACCATCTACCAATAGGATTCAGCGTGCTATATAATAAGACATTTTTGAAACTATTCGATTCCCACGATAATGCATGCAGAGTTAAAGAATAGGGGTCAATAATATAGATATTTACGGATTTATTATACATAAGTTCTGTATAATTTAAAAATATTTCTTAACATGAAAATAAACAGCACAAAATAAAAGTATTTATTTAACGAACTTTAAAATTTTGTATATATTTTATGTATTTTAGACATATTTATTAAAATAATAAATAGGCGACATGAAATGTAAGTATTTTCCTTCATTACAATTAGATATTAATTTTGATGCGAACCGTGCTGGATTAGAACCCGCGACTTATGGGTTCGTAAGCACGTAACATATCACTAGACAGAAGTGATCACTCCTGTTCGGAAGCTGTTTACTGGCTTATTCAGATACAGCCACACGAAGCGTGCTTGCACCTCTCTACTTTCATATCGCAAAATCAGGGGGTACAATGTGTGACTTTCAATTTGACACATACTTTCATTTTGATTCTGGACATTCAGTTGTTAAACAATTTTTTAGTGGAATCGAAATATTTATCATCTGAAGAAGGAATTTTCCTCATAGATATGTAGGATCCAAAAGCGGGAAAGCAGTGTGTACATGTAATTTTCTCTCTTCAAACAATTAAATTTCCAGCAATGTCATTCAATAATTTACAAAATAGCTGTACATTTATCTTTAAAAGTTATCTTTCAGATTGTTTCACAATTCGATAAAAATGTCCATAATTCTGAAGATATTTGTCAAATAAGATCCATTACAAATTTATCAACTTCCATCCACTCAAAATTTGACAAATTTGTTGAGCAGTGCCACTGAGAGAATTGTACCGCGTGCCATAGGTTGCCGACCCCTTTGCTATCGTAAAGAGTAAATATTCAGTTTAGATAAAAGTGTTCTTAATTCTTTGCAATGAAGTCGGAACCAACTACTCTATAATGATTTTCACGTTTTCTAAAGTAAATAAAAGATAAACACGTCTTTCTTGAAGTAAATGAACGACACGGACGAAAGACGTTTCAATTTTTTAAATTCATTCTCTCTGACACAGATTTTGTTAGAATCAAAGAGTTATTTGAAATTTTGCATTCCAAAGTTTTTATTAAATTATATATGTGCTATATTTACCATAATTTGGTATGCACATTTGGTTGTCTTCAAAAATAAGGGAGGGGGGGGGGAAACGAGACGGAAAGTACGAGACAGGGTTGCAAAATATAGTAATATGTGACGAGCATATTTTTTAGTAGTTATGTAAGATAATACATCATTTTACCCGACATGAATTAAAATTTTTACGTAACCTTTTTAGACTAATATTTTATCAAAGAAATAACTTTTTTTGATCCACCGTTACATTAACTTCTAAAAAAAATTCAACTTTTAGACACAAAGATATTCCAATTTTGAGCACATTTCTGCCTTAACTTCCTTTATAAATTACATATGTTACATTTAATTAATGATAATTCATCGATTAGAAATTATTATTCAACAAGACACAATTCTTTTCTTAACCCCTAAAGAGGGGGGGGGTCAATTTTTTACCCAAAATATTCTAAAACAATATAAATTTTTTTTTAAAACTCAATTCCTACTTTGAATGGATGAATAGAAAGTATTTTATTAACGATTGAAAATTTGAACAAGATATATATATATGTATATCCATAAATAAATTTTTTTATACATAGGGAGAGAGCGAACTAATAGTAGGAATTGAAAAAAGAGCATGATTTGTCTGCATTGTTGTAACAATGTACACCCGGTTTGGCTAGTTTCGCTGAAAAACCGGTTTTCGACGCCAACTTTTGTCATTGTTTTAACAGTTACATTGTTACAATAATCTAGATAAATTTGAGTTGGCGTCAAAAACCGGTAATTAATTTAATTTAATTAATTAACCGGTAATTCATGAATGAATATTTAAAAGAACTAACTATATTAGCATCAAGTGTCATCCACTATAAGTTTTAAAAAGATTATTTGAATTTGATTGTGTGTGTGTGGATTAATAGAAATTTTTTTATTAACGACTGAAAATTTGAATAAGATAAATATATATATAAATATAGAGAGAGTGTGTGAGCTAATAGTAGGAAATGAAAAAGGCGCATTTTTTTATTGTACGCAAATAAGTAAAATGCTAATACAGAATGCGAAAATGGAAGAATTTTATTTTTAAATTTTCACACTACTTTTCTTTTATAAATGTGGAACACAAAAACTAAATGTTTGTTTTTTGTAAGTACACACTGTATGCTACGAAGAATGTTTCAAATATCTCTCATAAAACAATTCTCTCAGACTTACAAAAAAAATTTCATGTTCGTACCTTTGTTTCAAACGGTTGAGGATTTTGTGCGTGTGTATAAATATGTACACAATTTGAAGCATGGTGTAATATTAAGTCTTACATCACAATGGGGACAGAGATAATATGGGCCTTTTGGATTATGTTTTCCCGTTTTCATTTCTTCTCAAGCAACAAATTGCACATTGCTCTGCCAATCCCTGTTCTTTATCGAATATTTTCAAGAATCTAAATTCCCGCCTTCGCCACAAAGGAAATCCCGATCGAGAAGTATTTCAGTAATATGGACAAACTGCATCTCCTCAACACCAATTACCTCCCTGCAATAATTAAAAATATGTGCAAATCAAAGATAGAGGAGAAGTAAATATTGTTAACAATACAGAGTACGGGCAAACCAGTTAAGAGGTCAAACTTAGATAAAAATAATGGAGTATTTCTTTTTTTATAATGTGAATTGTAATAAAAGACAGAAATGGAGACTCTGACATCTGGTACTCGAACCATCTGGCCGCCTTTTCCTCTTTTGATGCCACCCGCCGCCGTCTGCCGAAGCGCCAGCCTTTCAAGACGGACAATCACTGCCTATGAATGAAAAATAATGCAGTGATGCCCAGCCCATAGTGGTTACCAGTCACACCGGCGCCGACAGTCCAGCTGTCCGACAAAGCACAATGACGCCAAAGCCACGTGCTCCCCAGCTGTGAAGTTCCTCATGATTAGGGGCGATTTCTCCTTTGTGACTACGTCACAGCGGCAATGACCACTCGATTACCACTGCCAAAACTAACATATGAGATATTTGGTTCTTAAATTTAAAACAATAGTTGCTAGAAAGTGATTACGGAGAAGAGTAACTTACTACTGTTCAACATATTTTGACACATCATATTAAAGAAATCCTCAAAATTAAAAAAAGAAAGAATATATACAGAGAGAGATATACAAATAATGAATGATTATTTTACTATCTTTATTCAACAGTCTCGTTAGGGCACCTTTCATATAATCTTGATTGTTCTTTGTATGGACTTTACGAGATGTGTTGATGGGTCGTTTGTGTAATCTGCAAGCATGCTCGGAATATAGCACTTTTCCGATGACGTGAAATTAGATGATTGTGGATCTAGATATCGATAGTTCTTTCAACACTATCCCAGCAGTGGTTCCCAACCCCTGGACCGGTCCGTGGATCAAATGCTACCGGGCCGCCCGAGGAACTTTAAATTATTTCCATTTTTGCTTGGAGTATTTCTATCTAGTTTGCACGAATTTTCATGGAAATTACTTTATATTCACTTTTGGGTGTAACTGTATCTTATTCTGAAGGCATAATTAAATACAATTATTAAGTCAAAACAATTTAAAGTATAAGCAATCAACAAACCCCCACCCTCGGCTGTTGTAAAATTACCAAACGTTGACTGGGCCGCCACGATTAAAAAGTTCAGAAGCACTGCTATACAGGATTGAGATTTAAAGAGTGTAGAAGTCAATTCAATAAAGTTAGGTCTCCGCCCAGTTCCTCAAACCAATCCTGTACAATCAGGGACGTCGTGAGCATGGGCCAACTGGACCTGGGTCCAGTAACCCATGCTCACCCGCAATGAGAGCCTCGTCTCGTTCTCGAATCAGCCTTAATATCATGATCCAGTAACTTAACCGGTCAAATGTTTTTTCCGATCGTATTCTCCGAAAAACTAGGCATATCGGACGATGTGTCAACTGGCTACATGTGATGACCATCGTCCATTCACAGGTCTAGGCTTACCACCATACATCATCATTACTCATTCAGTCAAAAAGCTGCAGTCGGTCGAGTCGGTTAGTGAAACTATAAGTCATGCACATTAATTTGTTTCTCGCTATTGTTTGTATGAGTATCCAGTGCCTGTTTATCCATTCGGTGCTTGTCCAAGAGTCAGGATAAGCCGGACTTAACCAGATTTTCTGATTATAAACTTCGATTTTCCAGTGCCAAGGGGCCCCAAAATGAGCTTAAATCGGCACAGTTAGTATTTGATAACGTATGCTATGTACTGTCTACTTTTTAGGCTCATAGGTGTGGTCTACATTTGTGTATTTGCCCAGGGCCTCAAGAAGTCTTAAGACATCTCTGGGTATAATAATTATATTATGGCTGGACACACACACACACACACACACACACACACACACACACACACACACACACACACACACACACACACACACACACACACACACCACACACACACACACACACACACACACACATTTTCTGTTGAAAGTATGCAATGTATATTGGGATAAATCATCTGCATTAAAGAATGTACCTGGACAGCAGAAGTTTTAGGTATTATGCTTCATTCAAATATCCATTCAATAAGAACAGAAATAAAGACCACGAAGTATGTGTAAGGTAAACATTTTTAAAAACCTTATATAGCCTCCACCATCTTGAAGTGTTACAACAAGGAATTAAGAGTCCACGTTTTCGTACTATTCCCGCCAAAATTTACCTTGCTCATCTATATGATGTAACTTAAAATGGGATTTTTCGGACGTTACTTTTATCCACCGTCCAAGATTTGTGTGCCTGAGCCAATGTGAGGTATTTTATCTTGTTAGCAGGTGTTCGTAACGTCTTCGACTTCCATGCAGCATGTGATGCATAGATTCTAAGAGAAATCTAGGATATTTTTTCTTTTTAGATTTAATTATTTATATTTTGTGCTTGGGTTGTATTTCTGTGTTATTTTCATAAATATCAAAACTTTTTCGAGGTAAAAATATAATTCAATTTTTGTAACACAGAATCTTTTTTGTGAAAGGTCATTCTCAGCAGCTGAAATTTTCTCGATGTCTCATTTCGAAAAAACACCAGTTATTGGCGAAGGGATCTAGCAATTTTGGATCATGGTCAAGTGACGAGAAAGGCACCTGAGCTGGAATTCCACTCTTCAAGCTTTCACATCACTAAAACCGAAAGAATAAAATACAGGAAACGAATTTTTTAATGTGTTATATCACAGAAAACTACAGTAAAATCATTTCTTAAATTTTCAGACCTTATTGGAAATCTTTGAAATCGTGGTCTTCATTTGATAAAGTAATTTTTCTTGATCTTTTGATTTTAAAGCAATTAAAAGACATTTAAAAAAAAATTTAGAATACAGATTTGTGAAAGAAGAAGGGAGAAAATGTAGATGAGAAGATTTTATATAAATTTTAAACTATAAATCAGAGAATGTGTTTTTGGTCCTTTTTCCCCACTTCTTTTTTACAAGCTAAGAAAAAAATTATCACTACTTCACTTTTATCTCTATCTGTACGAATCACATCCCGATCTCCTTTATAAAACTCACTAAAGAATTTGAAGATTGTAATATTAATTGTTTTAACTAATGTTTTATTCTTACCAGTGGAATTACGAAGTTTTATTTAAAAAATTTTTTTTAATGATCAATTTTTATATATTCGACTATTTCCAAGCGATTCTGTTACTGCACTAAAAATTCAAAAATTTGAGAATTTAATATTGAATATATAAAACATAAATCTAACACATTTAAAAAAAATTTTTACTGAAGAAAACAGTATATAAAGTTGTTTTAGTGCATTGTACATAACGGGGGTGTAGCTCAGTGGTAGAGCGTTCGCTTTGCATGTGAAAGGCCCGGGGTTCGATCCCCCGCACCTCCACTTCTTTTTGTCGGCTTCTACATAAATGCAATTTATTACAAATTGGGAATAAGAACGGCGACAAATTTGTTTGTTCCACTTAAAAATCGTTCAAATGGTTTAAGTGAACTGAAGAAATTTTTCGACTTTAAAAAAATTTTTTTTTCAGGTAAAGGACTATTTTATCATGCCTTATCCACTTCTTTTTGTCGGCTTTCAAATTTGTTTGTTCCAGAGAGAAAAATCCTTTTTTTTATGAATTATATTCCACTTAAAAATCGTTCAAATGGTTTGAGTGAACTGAAGAAATATATCGAATTTGTAAAATATTTTTCCAGGTAAAGGACTATTTTATCATGAATAATATTAACATTAATTTATCAAGTTTCTATTGTCACTATTGAAAAATTTATTTTTGTAGCAAATTTTCCCAAAATGTTTTTTTTAAATATATTTTTGAGGTTTGGAGGTTGAAACCGCTCCCGTTGACCAACAGATTTTTAATTTTTAGAACAAAAATTATATCTCTCTCGGTACTTTCGTCTGCATTGGTTTACAACTTTTGTGTCTCCCTTTTTTTAGAGCTACAGTAATCTGTATACGCGCCACTGCTTAAAATAATAGAAATTAAACATTCAAGAAAATTTCAAATGGTTCAAAAACAGGAATGCAATATAGACTTAAAAAGCATCAATAAGAACTGGGGGAAAAAATGCGTTCTCATAAAATAGGGAGAAAAATTCAAATTTAGTTATTAGTTTCGAAGTTGATCCGTAGATGGCAGTACTAAACCTACTGACTAAAAACTCCATTAATTTAAAAAACAACAAAAATCTATGAACTCTCCATTAACTTAAAAAAGAAATGCTATTTTCAGAATTAAAAAATTTGTAAGATATCTATTTGAATAAAATTTTAAAAAACACATTTGTTCAAATTAATGCAAAAGTTTCAAAAATGCATGAGCTCTTGATAATTATATATAGTGATAATTTCCTATTTCTATAAAAATAAAAAAGTATACGCAACCTGATTCTTCTACATTTTTCTCAATAACTTGAACTTTAAAAACTTTTTTTAAATCTGAAATGAGGGTTTTTTTTTGTTATATTCTATTGTTTATTTTCTTGACAAAAATGGCTTTGTCTAATAATATAAATATTCGTTGTGAAGGAAATAATTCTTCGAATAAAAGAATTCACAAACAGTTTTTCTGAAAATACAAATGGAAAACCTTGATTCCACAAAATATTCTTAAAAAGAATTTCACCAATTTTCTACTAAGTTATATATTTTAGAAACTGTTTTTGCACAGCTTCCCATGTGGTCTAGTGGTTAGGATTCCTGGCTTTCACCCAGGCGGCCCGGGTTCGATTCCCGGCATGGGAACGTTTGGTTCCATGGTGTAATGGTTAGCACTCTGGACTCTGAATCCAGCGATCCGAGTTCAAATCTCGGTGGAACCTTCTTTTTATAATTATTTCAACAGAAAACTTGTCAAGGATTTCATCATTAATAACGGCAGCAAATAATAATAATAAAAAAATATTGACAATACTAAAATACAGATCCACGCACTATGTCATTATAGATCAGAAAGATAACTGAAATTAGTGGAGGAAGAGAGCAAATAAATAATAAAATTTCAGAAAATATGTTAATTTTTTTTGGCTTTTGTGATTTTTTCCTATGTTTCCCACATAATATAAATTCTTTCAACAAAGCTAAGTGAATCTTCAGGTCTTGCTAGAATTTTAACCGCGTTCTTATTCCGCATCAACATTTAAGCAAATACCACACTAGCACCAAGTTTAAAGACCTTAGAAATTAAAATACCACAATCGCAGTATTTCTTTCCTGTCTCATAAAATCCGCAATCCTAACTCGTGTCGGAAAAAGATCTCAAAAAGAGCTGGAGTAGATAAATTGTAAAAGAATCTTGCCAGAACTTTCCACATGTTTAAAGTGTGTACTAAAAAAATATTTACAAAAAAAAAAAAAAAAAAAAAAAAAAATCCGGATTTTTTAAATAATATTTTTATAACTAGATATCCATTATAATTGGGAGAATTTTCTACTTATTTACCCACTGACAGTCGTCAAAATACTTCAAGCAATAACCTCTAATTTTTGAGACCATAATAGAAACATTCTGAAAACACAATTTTTTATTGAAGCTTTCATAAGTTACAATGCTATGAATTTTTGTATTTGTTTCCCTTTCCTATTTTTAGTACTTATGAAAAATAAATGTTGCATTTTACTCTGTAAATCATACATAATTTTGTAAATTTATTCTTTAAATAAAGTAATGAAGTGCTATTTTCTAAGAATAAAAAAAAATATATTAGAAAAATTTATTTGCAAAGAATAGTTTTAGGCCACAAAGACAGCAAATGTCTAGTTTTTAAGAATCAAATTTTTACGATAAAGTTTTGAAAAGAGAATTCAAATTTTAGTTTAATATTAACAATATATTTGTAATGTCAAACGATCTAATGAAACGAGGGAAGGGGTGAGGATATGAAGATTTTTTCAGTCCACTTCATACTATTCTTCATTAGAATCGTTGCTAGAGGTTGCAATACCGGTATACCGAATACTTATATTTTGAGCAATTTATACAATTTTGTCATACGGATATTCAAACGCTTACATTCCGGTTTTTCGGTATTTACTAAAAATGTTTAAAATTGTTTCCACTATATGCTCAGGGATCGCCAACTACGCAAAAAAGTATACGTTTTTTGTTTTTATGTCTGCTAACGATCGAAATTAGTTAGACTGTGAATATAAAGTTGCATCTACAATCAAGAGAAGTGATAAAATATGTGAATTATCCAAGGAGGGGGACCAAAACTATTCTAATACAGCTCAAAGCGATACTGCGGACATGCAGTCAGATATTCGAATATGTGAAAACAAAATTATAGTTATGTAGAAAATGTGAAAATTTCGATATTTTTTTGAAGTTTATTTACATTGTATTTGCATATCACACTGGTATTTACACATCATGATTTTATAAATAAAAATGAAAAAGAAGAAAAGAGACTAACCAATTCAAATTTGATCAAGTTTATAGTGAATTTTTAAACATTTTTTTACTAACAAACTTTATTCACATTCAGAAAACTTCGTTACTGTTATCGAAGATGATCATGACACACATGTCGATAGTGATAAGGAATTGTCTCTTGAACAAAAATTAGAATAAGCGATAACTAACTATAATTTTTTACTGTTTCCACATCATCAAAACGCTCTCCTTTATGATTTTTTCCCCAGTCTTGTGAATAGAAAAAAGTAAGACTGTGCTAAATATGGCGAATATGGAAGGTGAGGAACGATAGTCCATCCTTGAGAGCCCAAATAGAGGTTCACAGATAAAGTTATGTATACAAGGCGTTATAATGTAGGAGTCGGCTACCTGATTACCAGAGTTGGGTGTTTTTCCTCCGCACCTCTCTCAAACGTCTTCGAATCAAAGTGTTGATCAAATAGTTGAATCAGATACACAATAGCCATTCTTCTAACATCAGAATTCATTAGCATTGCCTTTATTGGTCGGGGGAGATTGTGGTTTTCTACAAGCTAATCCTTTATTTAATCTTGAGGTCATATCGGCAACACCAACTCTTATTACCTGTAATGGCATTGGGTCAAAACCTTAGGGTAACTTTTAATCTGATTTTTTATGTCCAGGCTCTCAAAATCGGACGAATGGGTTTTTGATCCTGATAGAGAAACAACCCATCTCAATCGCAAATCCTCAGTCAAAATTTGTTGTATGAACTCAAATGCACTCCAGAAATTTTGTCGATCGTGAAATAACTCCCCGTTAATTTTTCTTTCTAAGTTTTCGAGGTTTGGAAATAATAAAGAACGTCTAGAAAAAGCAAGATTTTCACACAACACTCATTTCACTAAACAGCACACAAAAACTAGTGTAAGACTCATATCATCCACCTTGAAAAACTGTTGAAGCATTTGGTAAGCTTCGATTTTTCAAGGATGAAGCAATATTTCAAACAAAACTCTTTATTTTTGAAATCTACCATAATGATTACGTAATGGGCAACCAGAACACCACTAACTCTGATCAAACGTTCACTTCGAACGCTGACGCCGCTAGGGTAACTTATTTATTTGAGTTCTCTACTAGAGCTACCTAGCGGGAAAAGACCTCTTTTGCGAAAAATGTAATGAAAATCATCAATGTTTTTAAAAAAATAATCTGTCCCATAAATGTGCTCAGAAGAAAGCCAAATAATGTAGATTCTCAGGATAAATTTGACTGCTTGATAATTTTATAAATATATATATACATAGAATAGGTTTCGGTGTAGTTTCCTAGTGGAAACTTCCCCTCTTGCCTTTGGGAATTTGAGTTTAACTTTGCCTTAGCCCAGTACTGCTAAAAAGTATTTAGTTTAAGATTTAAGAGATAAATTATAAATGGAAAGAAAAATTGGAAATTTAATAAAAGAAATTGTATTCAATAAGAGAAGTGCTTTAAAAATTAAACAAACTTGAAGTAAAAGTGCTTATTATTTATACATTAAAGAACTTATTGTGTATTTATTAGGATAGAGGTTACAGATATAAATTTTTAAGTGACAACACACAATTTTTGGAAACTTTTGTACGTAAAGTAAATTTTATTCTTAAAAATCAAGTGTTTCTTGAAATGATTTATTAAAAAGTTCCCTATATACACCATTCAAGATTAAAAAAAATTCAACAAACACCATGTTAATTCGTTACCTTTTCAAATTGACATCCTAACCTTTTAATTGAAAATCAACTACATTAGACGAACCATACACAGCGCTCGCAGCGCCGCGTTACACATTAAAACCATCCCACTTCATATACAAAATTATTTTTTTTAAAATATTGATATTGAGAATCCTAAAATTGTTGTTTTGAAACTGGGTGGAGAACTACGTTGAACTTCTACGCCATCTGCTTCTGGGTGAGTCTTCGTTTACCACGAATCAAAACTATGGTGTTATTTCCAGTCTACTAAAAAAATGACAACCAAGATTGACAAATTGAGGAAGTTCTTAATTTAACGGATCTACTTATTTAATTAGATTTGGATTAAAATAAACCTTTTATTTCAGCGAAAGTTTAAATTACTGTAATAAAAATTATTAACAATAAAAAATCCTTGATTAAAATATATCGTAAAAAATATTAACTACACAAATCAAGAAAATATAACAAACAAGTTCTACAACCTTAGCATTTTAGATTTCCTTACGTCTTTTCATTTACTGAGGATTATCCTTCACTAATATAATCTTTTAAATAAAATCATATATTATATATTTTATTTTGAACTATAAGAATATCAAAAGAAGTTGTTTTTTCACACACACACTGGTAAAATTTTGTAAATTTGGATACAAAATTTATGATTCCACTGTTTCGAAGTTTTCTTTTGAAGAGAATATAACTGTCAAGACATGGATAGTTAATTGTCTTGCAGCTCCCCCAAAAGAAATATAATAATTTTTGAAGCCTGAGAGAGGGCGCTAGTGTATAAAGAGAAAGAATGTGTGGCAAGCACACTAAAGGTTTATTTTGAAATAACTGCCATGTAATTTTATATAAATTTTTTTTTTGAAGAATGATTTTTTAACTAAAGCAAAAGCAATTGTTTTGCAGCAAAAAAAAAAAAAAAAAGTTTAGAAAATAATCTCTATTTTATTTTACAGTAAACTTAAGATATAACACACACATACCTACAAAACTTAACAGTTTTGTGCTGCCATCTAGTGAGAAAGAAAGTTTTAAAAACAATAATTTGTAAATTGAAATGATTTGAAACATTTTTCTTAAAATCTGTATTAAAACTTTATAGATCGGACGACTCTTCGACCAGAGAAATGCAACAGATTTAGAATCAAAATAATGGTGAGAGAGTTTACAGATAAAACGCTGTTGTATAAGCCCCAATAAAATGGTGATTAATGAAAACAATGCAACAACATATTCTTTGATATTTACTCTCCTTCCCACTTTTGGTTGATATTTTCACAATTCAATAAAATTAAAAAAAATTCATGTTGTGTTGAACTGTGGCTGTAAGACAACCTAACCGATACAATTTTATTCATCGCATGTAGAAAGTATTAACAAGATTTGTACCATTTTTGGGTATGCAAGTAATTTAAAAGTAAGAAACTTACAAAAATCAAAAGGTTTGAACAAAAACGGGAGCGCAGAAACATAATAATTGGAATTTCTCAACTTTATTTAACATTCCTTTCGAATTGATAGTCGACTGAACCGCGCTCTCAGAACAATTAAATTTGTAGTTTAATTGCTTTAATTTTAGGTACATTTTTTGAGGTGCACTCAGATAGTTAGCAGTAATTTTAACAATAATATTTTATTCATTACTTTAGAAAATTGCAGAATCGGCCACTGGTTGGCGCGATTTTGAAAAATTGACAATTTGGTGCATTTTTGCGTGTTGTGTTTCGGAGTAACAACTCCTCCATAACATGTAATGCAAGAGCACGAAATTCAAGATGGCGGAAGTGAAATAATACAAAAAAGAAGCATTTAAAACTGAAAATCGTTGCAAAAATTAAGAATTAAAAATCGTTACAAAACACATAACATATGTATACTCACACACTTCCTACAGAAACTATACCAATCAACTGCCGTGAATGTAGCAACACCCAGGTATGCGACTGCATATTCCTGAAGGTACCTTCCAAATCATTTTCGCATTACCAACAATATACTGTACACATATCCATATTATTCATTTCAAACCAAGACCCTTTCATTACACTTGTGCATCCATAATGGTTTTCCTCTTTCACACTCGATTGATTCCTGCAATACCATTCAAAACCATCATTTACTTTTCTTAAACCGTTCTTTTCTCTCAATTCCATGCTTTTCCCATATTTCGGACACGCATACGATGATCCAATTAAACCCTCTTTCATGCACCATTCTAACACAGCTTTCGTTCCAAACGCAGGCAAGGCAACATGGCAAAAAACCGTTCCGAAGACTCAGCATACTTCAAAACACATTCATTAACATTTGCAACAAAACTAATATCATTGAAGGCCAACGTGAGTATCTGTAAAAATTAAATGAAGAAAAAGATATTTACTTATAAAAACGTATTCAAACTGCAAAAACGAAGCCAAAAAACGAGGTGTGAAAAACTCCAGGAATATAAGAGCAAAAATGGTCAACTAACGGTCATTGAGAACAAGATAAGTAGGCGCAAAAATGCCAGCTAACGGCAAATCAGAACTGAAACAGTGGAAAAGTAGTTTAAATTTTCGAAGAAATCGAATTAATCTGCATAAGACTAACCAAAAAAAATTAATTTTACTTTCAAGAATTATTGTAAGAAAAAAACAAAATAAAAAAAAAACACTAAAATAAGAATAACAAAATTGAAAAAAATAAAATGACAAAATAATAATAAAAAAATAAACTGAATTCTGCAAAACTATTTAAATAAAACGTATGGGGCATGCGCGAAAATGCACCGATTCAATTTCTCCTTCACTGATACAAAAACTCTTTCACTGATGCTTTGTATTATTTCGTGTTAATTCATATTTCGTCTTCAGCGTTTTCGTGTTCAACGTATCTTACTGAAATACGATATCTTTATAATACGATTGCATTGTTCAAAGGTACAGCAATGCATTGAACAACTGAAAATTTAGCAAATTTTTTTTAAGTTATTTTTTTACGGTTATCGAAATGAAATAAAAAAAAACAAACGTTAATTAAGATGTAAAAATTATAACACTATTTGATTATTTCTTTTAAAATATTTTCTTTCCTTTTTTCACCAAATCCAGATTATCCTGCATTTCAAATCTTACTCGAGAAATTTTCTTTTCATATCGCCTTCTTATAAAACGCTCTTAGTTCTAAAATCTCACTTTGCCCTCAATCGAAAAGAATCCAAATGGGTAATCATCCGAAGAACTGAACATTCTTATTTCTGAATTACGTTTATGATATATTAGAAACGAAACACATCAATCTTTGTACGTTATGACAAGCCAGCTCATGTTTAGAATAGTAACCAATGTATGCCATGGCAAAGAAAGCAACAGATGCCTGCTATTTATTACAGTGGAAAGTGATGCAATGTGTATTAAAACTGCTATTCCTAAAAGTTTATTAAAAATGCCCAAAATGCCTTGTAACAGACATAATTTACAACAAGGAAAGTGGCGCCACGGTATTATCATACAGAGTTTTTTTTCTATTCTAATAGTCATTCTCATAAAGACTTTTTGAACCAATAAAAGTTTATTTTAATCAATATTAACATTCATCTCTTTGTTGTAATTTTTGAGAAATCATTGATTCAACTTCGATTGATCAATTTTCAAACGCATGTGAGTCAGTAAACGAACACAACTTGGAGAAATCATTTTTTAAAAGTGAATCAATTTTTTGAGATTTTAATTTGCGAAAACTTAAATTGAAAATTTTTTTACATGACATTAACAATTTTTTGCTTGAAGTGCTAAAAGTGATAAATTTCAGTAAAAAAAGAAAATTACAACTTTAATTTGGGGAAAGATTTTTCTTTTGTGAATATGATAAAGTTGAAAATAAAATATCGAGCTTCTAACAGCATCTGTAAAATAAATATAGAGTGTGGACATACTATTTATTAATAATAAAAACAAGTAAACTCTTCGGTAATCGAATTTGTGATAATTTCTTCTCTCGGAATAGCTATTTATTTCTTCAAAATATTTCTTTCTGCAGCTTTCGTTTCGTTTTCTTTTGTATCTTACGGTATCCGGCTTCTTGCGACAACTTTTTTGAAGTGAAAACTTCTTTAGCGGCTTTGGGCACTTTTTGGTAGGGGAAAATCTTATGGGTTCCCGTCACCGACATGCTCTGACTGGCGCACGCGCAGTGTGCTGTTTTCTTTAGACACTTTTTGGATGGGTGAAATCTCGTGCGTTCGCGTCACCGACATGCTTAAAGCAGTATATCTGTAGCTATACAGCTGACGTATAGTGCTGTGTATAACTTATAAGTGAAATTCAATGGATTTAGTGAAAAGTTCAATGTGTAATACTGTGTATTGCTCGTTGCGATTCCGAGAATGGGCAATACATATTAATGGTAGCCGTTTATATTTTGCCTGGAAAATCTATGAGACAGATACAACGATTTTTATTCGAAAATTTGGTGATTTATACAAAAGAAGGTTCTGAAATACCCGAAAAAAGATTTGGAGAAAAATATGATAATGTACGGATGATTTTAAGTGGAGACTTCAAAATAAACTTTGCAGCTGATAAAAATCTAGCACTAAGTGAATTTCTAAATGAAACACTTAATTTAAATATGTCCAATGATCAAAGACTCAGAAATATAAAACGACGATCGACGTGGTTCTTACGCGATACTTAGATAAATTTGAATCAAACATTTTCCTTTCTTACTTTAGTTACCATACGCCTATTGTATCTTTTTTAGAAAAGAATGAAATGATTGAAAGTAAAAAATAGAAGTATTGTTGAAATTAATGATGACATTGATGCAAACAATTAAAATAATGTTAAAAATCAAGTACATTGAAATTTAAGTAAATACAAATACTATCCATAAATAATATGATTGTATATTAAATGTTATTTCAATTGAATTGTATTTATATTTTGTCATGATCTTGTACAGCTTGTAATATATTTGAAAAAAAAAAATTGGCAGTCGTAGAGACTGCCGATAGAAGTGAAAATTTAGAACTTTTAGTATTAAAATTTGAAATTTCATAATGTTTGAATTAAAATTATCAACATCAATCTGGTTTCCACATCTATTGACACTCCGAGCAACAACTAAATGCATGTTTATATGTTTTTTTTTTATTATTCAAATATATTACGGGCTGTACAAGATCATGACAAAATATAAATACAATTTAATTGAAATAACAATTAATATACAATCATATTATTTATGGTTAGTATTTGTACTTACTTAAATTTCAATGTACTTGATTTTTAACATTATTTTAATTGTTTGCATCATTAATTTCAACAATACTTAGACTTTTTGTACTTTCAATCATTTCATTTTGTTCTAAAAAAGATACAATAGGCGTATGGTAACTAAAGTAAGAAAGGGAAATATTTTATTCAAATTTATCTAAGTATGCGTAAAAACCGCATTGATCGTCGTTTTATATTTTGAAGTACTGAGTTTTCGATCATTGGACATATTTAAATTAAGTGTTTCATTTAGAAATTCAATTAGTGGTAGATTTTTATCATCTGCAAAGTTAATATTGAAGTCTCCGCTTAAAATCATCAGTATATTATCATATATTTTTCGCCAAATCTTTTTTCGAGTATTTCAGAACCTTCTTTTGTATAAATCATCAAATTTTCGAATAAAATTGTTGTATCTGTCTCATAGATTTTCCAGGCGAAATACAAACGGCAACCATTAATAAGAGGTTCTGGATATCTAATAGAAGAAGAGATGACCCTGCGGTTTTGAGTGACAGGTGCGGAGGGTGTAAATATAGGGGAGTGATGACAAGCAGAGGCGATACAGGTGGTCGTTGATTAAGTCTGAGGGAACTGGAGACTTGGAGCCTCGCAATCGGTGGATATGATTGAATTCAAACATGAATGTCTGAAAAATATGCGTTTAAATGAGCAAAAGTACATGGTTGATGGCTTTAACTGCAATGCTGCGAGATATCTAGCAAGAGTTCTCGCGATGTACTCTCTAAAAAGATTATTTTTTCAGAATAAAATTAGAGTACTTTTTCTTCTATTTACAGTAATGTACTTATTATGATTACATTGCAACAATCTTTTTATTTGTTATATTTAGGAACTACCATTTATAAAATGTTATTTTATCCATCAAAAGGATCCATTTTGTGTCCAATGGTAATGTGTTTGATTTAGTGCAAAAAAAGTAGTGTGTTCAACGAAGATCTAGCTGACAATTTTGTAAGAAATAATATCAGTCTTTCTAACAAAGGAACAATGTTCTGCAAAATTTTATTAGTTATCAAGAAACATTTGGATTTCTTAACATAGAATAATAGTTTTGAAATGTGATTGAAAAAAAATACCATCTTGGAGCTACATTAATACAGTAGTTACTGGCTAAGGAATAGATGGGATCTAGTGCAGGGTGGAGAATCAAAATCACTTTGCGGGCCACTGTAGAAAAACATAATCCTGTGGGCCACTTATAAAAATATACAAATATAAAAATGTCTTTATTTTAGATTAAGATAGAGGCAACATTATAATATAAAAACAGATATGTGGGATTTATTTGTTACAAAACACTATACTAAAATTTTTTTTTTTTGTATAATTGTATTGAATCTCGTGGGCTGGCCACCCTTGATCTAGTGCAGTGGTCTTCAAACTTTTTCAAATCACGGAACCACTAGAACTTGAAGGTGCTTTCGTGGAGCCCCTGTTACTAGAAAGTGTTTTCTAGTACGGAAAGGATCTCCATTCCGTAGACATTCTTCGAAGCGTATATCTCAAAATAATATTTAAAGTAGATCACACAACATGTTATAGGCACTTTATGTAAAGGCAATTAGAAAAAGTATTGCATTTATTATTAAAATTCTAATAGAATTTCTTAAATATAATTTACTTAATAATATTAATTTGTGTGATTCAAGTGTCACCTCTACCCATGCATTATATTTAGTAACTAGGATATAGGTTCTAGTATTTTTTACACAAACTGTCGAAGTCTAGGTCTATTGAGATTAAATGCAATCACATTACATATTCTGAGTTTAATTCGTTTTTATACTTTGTTTTTGTAGCTACTCACTTTGAGAAATATACAAGTATTTCACCTAAAAGCAATGTTCTGAATAGCATTAAAATGCTTATAACTGTGTGAGAAATACTGTGTATTTTGAATGAATTTGCAACCTAAAATTTAGAAACTGTTCTTGCTTAAATTTAGATTTCAACATCAACTCTGTTAATATGTTGTTCCCTTTCCTTCATTATAGGTGTTTTCCACAAATGTAAAGTGCATTTTCCATTAAAAAACTATTTAGTTTTGCAAGACATTGTGCTAACAAACAAGTATTAAATTATCTTGTGCAACCCGAGATAGTAAACAATAGAATATTTACAATCTAGTAGGAAGTCTATATAAAGATAAAATGTTTTAATATTCTTTTATTATATTATAAATAAAAGTTTTTAAAAAATGTTGTAAAATAAAATTATATATAAATAAAATTTTCAGTGTTAATGAATAGGGTAGATGAGCTTCAGATACTCTATTAGAACTATTCATACTTCATAGAGGATGTGAATCCATTTTGCATACATATTTATTTCTCTTCAATTTTTTATGTATTGCCCATTCTCGGAATCGCAACGAGCAATGCACAGAAAATACACATTGAACTTTTCACTAAATCCATTCAATTTTTCACTTATAAGATATACACAGCACTATACGTCAGTTGTATAACTACAGATATACTGCTATAAGCATTTCGATGATGCGAACGCACGAGATTTAACCCATTCAAAAAGTGTCTAAGGCGAACAGCACACTGCGCGTGCGCCAGTCAGAGCATGTCGGTGACGCGAGCCCATAAGATTTTCCCCTACTAAAAAGTGCCCAACGCCGCTAAAGAAGCTTTCACTTCAATAATAAAAAAAAATATATATAAACATGCATTTAGTTGTTGCTCGGAGTGTCAATAGATGTGAAAATCAGATTGATGTTGATAATTTTAATTCAAACATAATGAAAATTTAAATTTTAATGCTAAAAGTTCTAAGTTTTCACTTCTATCGGCAATCTCTATAACTTCCAATTTTTTGTTGTTGAAAAAATGGAAATATGGGGATTTTTAGTGGTTTTTAGATTTTTTTTTAGTACATTTTAAGAAAAACATGCTAAAATTAAGAAAATAAAAAGAAATTATTTTTATTAAAATAGGAAAAACTAGTGAAAATTTACAAAAAATAACATAAACGCGGTCCATTTTGCACCAAAAGTTTATGAACAAATTTTCAATTTTTCAATTCTGATGTGATGCTATGTTATTCATTTTTGAAATGATCTTCAGGATAAGAGATATTTTAATATTTACAAAAACTAGAGCCTTTTATCTTAGTTATTACATGAAATTTCGTAAAATAACAGTGATTATATTCACATAAGGGACTGCAAATATTGTAATAAAACAGTGATTGATAAATCTGAAGGTTAAAACACTTCTACTACTATACAGAACATTCACAAAAAAATTCAGTTAATTATTTTCAAAACTTTTTCAGCAATCTCTGTCCCCGTTTGAGCATTTAAAAAAAAAAAAAAAACTTTTCGAGTAAAACGCGTTTTAAATTATGACATATCTTGCTTTAAATAATGCATCTGCTTTTACTAAAACATTTTAGTTTTTGTTCTAGCGAACGGAAAATAATAAACTTGGTATTATTATAAAACTAATAAGATGGTCTATAAAATAAAATCATAAAAAAAAATTTGTCAGTTTTTGGGAAAATTCACAATTTTAGTGTAGCTCAATATATGAAGCCTTATATAGCCTTAAGCTCAATATATGAAGGAGAATTATTTTTGCGATTCAGCCTTATTTTATCTAATTATTATTGATATTATTGAAAAAAAATTTTTTGATTTTTTTTTGTTTTTTTGAAATGTTGATGTATTTTCGGAAATTCTGGGAATGATAATTAGATTCCCGGGAATGAAACAAACGGGAAATCAAAAACCGTATATCCTATGTACTTATCCACTTACAAGAATCGCAGGTGAGACCTACTTTTCCATAGGGTCTCAGAGCCTGAAGAAATCTCAAGACATCCAAGCTGATGCATGTTAACTCTGTCGGGATCTAAGTCCTCAAATGGCGTCGTGTGGAAGTTTTGAGAAGGGAGACACCAGCTTTGGGGTGGTCCTCTTCATTGGATTGAAGGTAAAAAATCACGAGGTCCATCACCAATAGCTTTGGATTGCGACGTTAGGAAGAATCCAATTGAATAATTAACCTATGATTCAGACTTTAAAGTGTTATCTGCTTTTCCTATTCACTGAAAAATCAACTCAGCAATAATATTTTTTGTCTATACTTTGAAAGTTTTTCTCCATTTTCAATTTTCTGATAACTTAATTTTATGAATGCCATTAGAAATGTACTATAACTATCACAGTACATATATTAATGTAGTATAATGAAGCTAATTCACAGTTTTAGAAGTTAAAATGAGTTACATTAGTAATTTTTTGTACTCTCTGCGACCATCCATTATTGTGTTAGTTAAGCTGTCGTCTCAAGTGGCCGTTAAAGCTGACGCAAAAGCGAATTAAGGTTCTGGCCTCAAGGTTCACTAATTAGAGAATAATCTGGAGTAGTGTTTCTCAAACTTATTTCTATGAAAAGTTCCCAACAGTGCAAGCAAATTAAATAATCTCTAATTATATACACAACACACATTAATCTCTCTATATAAAAAGGATGGATGTTTGTATATATGAAATCACTTCACTCCAACACACCGTTCAACCGATCACTATGAAAACTGGCATGTATATGTATTTTTTTGTGGAGAAGGTTTTGTGCTATCTTCTTTGTTGCAGCTCCCCACCAGGTGGCGCTATAGAAAAGCAACTTCGGCATCGTTCAATCAATCACCAACGTGGTTGCCAAAAATGATACCAAATTGGCTCTATCACCAACATTTCGCAATGTTTCCATGAAATCACCATTAGAATGCTAGGAAAGGTGTTGCTTGCGAATATTATAAGTTTAACAAAAAAAAAAAAAAAAAAAAAAAAAAAAAAAAAATGGCAGTTATAGAGACTGCCGATAGAAGTGAAAACTTAGAAATTTCAGTATAAAATTTGAGATTTCATAATGTTTGAATAAAAATTATCAACATCAATCTAGTTTTCACATGTATTGACACTCCGAGCAACAACTAAAGCATGTTTATATGGTTTTTTATTATTGAAATATATTACGGGCTGTACAAGATCATGACAAAATATAAATACAATTCAATTGAAATAAAAATTAATATACAATCATATAATTTATGGATAGTATTTGTATTTACTTAAATTTCAATGTACTAGATTTTTAACGTTATTTTAATTGTTTGCATCATTGTCATCATTAATTTCAACAATATACTTAGACTTTTTGTACTTTCAATTATTTCATTTGGTTCTAAAAAAGATACAATTGGCTTATGGTAACTAAAGTAAGAAAGGAAAATGTTTGATTCAAATTTATCTACGTATCGCGTTAAAACCGCATTGATCGTCGTTTTATATTTTGAAGTACTGAGTTTTAGATCATTGGACATATATAAATTAAGTGTTTCATTTAGAAATTCAATTAGTGGTAGATTTTTATCATCTGCAAAGTTAATATTGAAGTCTCCACTTAAAAAATCATCGGTATACATTATCATATTTTCCGTCAAATCTTTTTTCGAGTATTTCGGAACCTTTTTTGAAAAATCATCAAATTTTCGAATAAAAATTGTTTTATCTGTCTCATAGATTTTCTAGGCGAAATATAAACGACAACCCATTCTCGGAATAATATGTATTGCCCATTCTCGGAATCGCAACGAGCAATGCACAGTATATATACATTGAACTTTTCATTAAATCCAATCAATTTCGCTTATAAGATATACACAGCACTATACGTCAGCTGTATAGCTACAGATATACTGCTATAAGCATGTTGGTGACACGAACGCACGAGATTTCACCCATCCAAAAAGTGTGTAAGGTGAACAGCACACTGCGCGTGCGCCAGTCAGAGCATGTCGGTGAAGCGAACCCATAAGATTTTCCTCTATCAAAAAGTGCCCAACGCCACTAAAGAAGTTTTCACTTCAATAAATACAACAGAAAGTAGTATTAACGTATTACACATCCAGATATAAATTATTTACACTATTTTAGGCGTTCATTACACAAAATTTGTAGCAACGTGTTAATTTTTCTGAGTAGTGATTAGCTTAGGAAGATGTTTTCAAAAATCGACCCACATGAGACTTACGGGGCATTATAAATAAAAAAAAATCCTCTTTATCAGCTATTAGACCTTCAGACTTTAAATTTAACAAATATGGTTTTTTTGTTTAAATTGTAATTCACGTAAAATTAACTCATAAAAAACTTCTTAATCCTTCAATCTGTATTGTTTAATTTTTCAATTCATCCGTGCGAAGAACGGGTAAACCAACTAGTAAATAAAAATTAAGGATATGTATTATTTGGAAGTAACGAGTGGAGAGATATTGTACTGTAAAACTAAGCTTGCTCTTTTATATGGTGAGAGAAAGAAAATGTAAGATATTGTTTTACTTTGTATTAAATTTATAAAAATTGAAAATTTTATAATGAAAAAAGAAAAAAAAATGAGGGAACACAGAAAGCCGGAAATGAAATATGTTACATGAATATTCCTTGAATGAGTGTTATTCAGAGTTATTACTTTCAACAATATTTAATAGAATAAGAATAAAAGAAAATATTCTGCTTCGATATCCAACTGCACCGATTCCATTCATGAATTTTTATATGAAAATAATGAAATAGAAGTCATCAGAAATTTGAGTTGTTAAAAATAATAAAGGAACATCTTCTGTCTTGAGAAAAAACTTTAAGAAATATATATATATAATTCAAGATTCAAAATATATAATGTAGTGTGGCAGGATTTATATGGATTGTAAAACCACATACACTGTTGAAAATATCACTCCTTTGCTACTAAATTCATAAGAACTTGTTGAGTTACAAACAGATTCGGGGTAACAAACTGATTTTAATACGAAGTTCTTAGAAGATTTTTGGTTAGAAGTAGCAAAAGAATTTCCAATAATTTCTGAAATTACAATACAGTATCTTTTACCTTTTCTTTTACAACTTATTTATATGAGACGACATTTTCGTCTTTAACAATCCTCAAAGTATCGATCAACTCTAAAGAATATTGAGGAAGTGTTTCGTCCGGCGGTTTGGACTATTATTCCAAGATTTAATAATATAATTAAGAATAATCCTACACATCCTTGCCATTGATACTTAAGTCTTGCATATGTCATTGTTAATAAAATTTGATGATTTCAGAAGTAAACTTAAAATAACTACACTTAATAAACATATTATTATAAAGTTGCTAATTGAAACGCATTTGTTTTGGCATTTGTTCAATCATGAAAATATTACTAATCCTTTAAAATCGTTTCAAAAATATATTTCGGAAAGAAAATTAAAAAATCTAATTGGCCTATTTTTGAGTCCATTTTTTTCTCTATCCTCATTTTGGTTTTGCAATTGATTTGCAGGGGGCGAATGCCCAGTAGCACTATAAATTGAAATATATTTCAGTTGATAAAACACAATAGGCAAAAGCCCAAAGATGAATTCTGTAGCGATTTATAAATTTAATCAGTTCAATGCAACAACTATTCTAGACGGTTTGGTTTGGAAAGATTCGACCTTTGTAGAGGGATTTTGCAATTAAATTTTACATTAAAGGCTTATCTTTTCAAAATTTTTGCTTATTTCTGGGTAAATGTGGTTATTTTCCTGGGATTTTGTGAAAATTCTCCTCAAGATTAATTTAATTTAAAATGTATTTAGCTGAACTAACATGCAAAGAGAGATTGCAGAGAGTACTAAACAGTACACTAAATAAAATCCTTTAATAGGTTCTTTAATATTTCTGTGCGGAAAATATGAAAGAAATAAAATTTTTTCTTTTTGACTGTTAATTTGTTACGAATGGAATAATAAAAAGTTTTCTGTGTGTGTGATTATTCTTAAATGCCGAATTTTGTTCTTCCTCCATTTAAGAATAGTTCATCTTCATCCTTACTGATTTTTAGTTGTTTCATGGATCCTTGGTAAGGGAATCAAAAACCCTCAAATTTTTTATAGACTCTTTATCTTAGAATTATGTATATCATACTGTTACGTAGATTGGGGTACAATTTCGAGGATTTTGTGCTATCAGTCCCAAAGAGAAAGACAGTTCTTCAGGAGCGATAGAAATTTGTTGTAGGAAAACAATAATTGAAATACAGGAGACAGGAGGACTGGAAAATTATGTCGTTTTTTTTTTACAGTAAATTCGAATAAATAAATTTCTTACAAGTTTATCTTTTTAGTCAATGATGTAATCACCTTCGTTGGCAACAGCCTTTTGCCATCTAGTGTGTAAATTTTCAATGCCGGATCGATAAAAACCAATTATTTTTTCAGTAAAATATTTGGAGATGGCATTTTTCATATCATCCAAATTTTGAAATTTTTTGATTGTTAAGAAGTGTTGCATTGAACGGAATAAATGGAAATCCGTTGGCGCAATGTCAGGCGAGTATGGTGGGTGAGGCAATACCTCCCACCCCAATCCATTAATTTTTTCCAGCGTTTTTCTTGCTCAGTGCGGTCTTGCATTATCGTGTTGAAAAATAACGCCTTTTCTATTGATAATCGCTGGATACTTTTCAATTAATGACTGATTTAGTCGATCTAATTGTTCACAATAAAGGTCTGCATTAACAGTTTCTTCAGGTTTAAGCACTTCAAAATGGACGATTCCACGAATACCCCATCAAACACACAAAAGCGCCTTTTTTGGATGTAAACCTGGCTTAGCAGGCCTTCGTGGCGGTTCATTCGGAGAGAGCCACTGTCTTTTGCGTTTTGGATTATCATACAGGACCCATTTTTTATCTGCAGTGATCAAGCGATCAAAAAACGGTTCTGTATTGTACCATTGAAGCAATAAGTTGCATGTCGTAGATCGGTTAGCTCTGTTTTCTTCAGACAGATTATGCGGAACCCAAACACCTGCTCTGTTTGTTTTACCAATCGGTTGCAAATGTTCTTGGATGGTCGACCAAGGTTGGTTAAGAGCATTTGACAGTTCCTCGATTGTCTGACACGGATTTTCTTCCACTTGCGCCCTTAATAACGTTATTGTCTATAGTTGTTGGTCTTCCTGATCGAAATGAGTCGGAAAGATCGAAATTACCGAATCTGAACTTAGAAAACCACCTTTGGTATTTACGAACATCTAAGGCACTTGGGTAAACATCGCAAATGTTTTTGGTAGCAACTGTTGCATTACTATCCTTGTTAAACTCCAAAAGCATGCAATGGATGATATGTATCTCTTCTGGTATTTGGCTAGCTATTTCACTCAAAATGGGGAAAGAAAATTTAAGGTTTAGGTTTTCACAACTAAACAAGTCACTTTAACTTTGAAATGTCTTTGGCACGACTTTAAACTACGCAATGAACTCATAAACGGTACAGCAGCATTGACATGCGCTGAAACGATATTACTTTTCGGTCCCCTAATATTAGACTCTAAAAGTATGTTGAAGACTATTCACAAGCAGTCGCTCGTCCTATTCAACAGCCGAAGCAATCGCTAGTCGACTTTTCAAAGGTCAAAATAATACTAACTCATCTTCAGCAAGCGGCTCCTTTTTTTTGTCAACACAGATTTTTCTCGAAAAGTCTGCTTACGTTACAGGTAGTGAAGAAAAAGGTTTCTCCAGGTAATTCCAGAAGCATCCATATGGTCACCAACTCGTCAAAAATTGTAACCAACTCACCATGAATGAAGCCAACTTGGCTCGATTGCGAAGATTTCACTAAGTTTCCAAGTTTTCATACTCCTTTCATGTTGTAGAATTTCTCTGAGAACGGGTTTTATGAAAATTGACCTTCAAGCGGGATTGCGAAGGGTTGAGAGACGTGGTAGATAAAAAAAAACTTCCTACTTTTGAACTGTTAGACTAAAGACCTTATCACACGTAAACGTTTGGTGCAATTTTTACTCCGTTGCCATAACAATGGCTTTCGAACAACTTTTTGCCAGTGAGTTAAGAAAGTTGCGCCAAATGAAAGTTGCTTGAAATTCCAGCCAATGGGGTTCTTCGGCGCCCTACGTCATAAACAAGATGGTGGTAACGATGGTAGTTTCGCATCAAACGCATCAGATATGGCGTATTATATTTTAATGGTGTACAATATTTTAACAGCGTATAATATTTCAAACAGAATGATGCTCCATTTCTGTTTACCCCCATTAACAAAAGCGCGAGTGAAATAAAAGAAATAATATTGGATGGTTGTTTTCGAAGCAGAAAAATTGGCGAGTAATGTTTAAATGTGTAGAAAGAGCGTGGCTGACGTCAGAGCATGTCGCTTTGTGTGTTTGCGGTAACCCTTCACCCTCTGATTCGGCGAAAAGTTGGATTAAAAAGTTGCATGAAAAATTTACGTGTGATACCGCCTTAACTTCCTTGAAATTTGATAAGCATGCTTCTCTTGTTGAATAGAGATCCGCTTAAAAGGAATTTTACGAAAATCCATTCCTACAGGGAAGAGGGAAGTTACTGGGATGTATTGATGAAAAAAGATTCTCGTTTTCGAACCTCTACACTAGTGATTCCCAAAGTTGTCTATATAGACCCCCAGGGGTCTATGATGACCTCCAAGGGGTCTACATCAGCCTGAAATTAATTTGGGGGTCCATGAGATGTAAGTGGGAGTCTATGTGTGATATTGGATCTCATTAAACTAGATAATGACTTTAATTTTAAAAGAAAATTTATAATCAAGTATAAACCCAAATTTACTTAGTTAAGAGATTTATCTATTAAATTTAATGAGATTAATTTGCATTTACAAGATCATGGCATAAATTTTATTAAAACAAGAACCATTTCAGCTTTTCTTTCCTAATTTAATCTAAAGAAGTATAAAACTGGAGGTCCCGAATTTTCTAAATTTGTCACAGACAATCTATCAGAACGTTTCAACCTATGTTCAACATTTAAATGCCTTTTATTCAGATTTTGAAACCAGGTTTGAGAATGCTTTGACTATGGCAATACCACAGTAGGCAATGAATTAATATGGTCATATTGAAAAAAAATGTCACGTTGCAATAGGAACTAATGAGCACTAAAGTGTTTAGAAAGGATGCCAGCAATTTTAGCTTTAAAAAGTTAAACTTGTTATTTGTCTTGAATTATGGAATATCGTTAGAAAGTTTTTCATTGCTTTTTCCTAGAGTGTAGGAGTTTCAGAGCGGTTGCCAATCTCGAAAAAAAAAAAGAAAGAACAAAAATGGACACTCTATAACAGTGGACATTTAAAATTAAACCAGACAAGATTGATACCAAATGTTGAAAATTTGATATCGTAGTACTAGAGATTCATCCCTCCTATTAAAATCATTTGTTTGTTGTTTGGCTGTTTTGTTTAAAAGTTGATAACTTTTAATTTATTTAACCTTTAATTTAATTAATTAACATGTGTTTTTTTTAAAATTTTAAACACTATACTTCATTTCGTTTAGAAATTTTATTCTGGTAAAGTAGAAGTAGTAGTATCAGCTGTCAAAAAAGCATTTAAGTTGATAAATTTGCAAAAATTCAATATTAATTAAGCAGGGGTCTACCCCAAACTGAAAAACATGGCAAGGGGGTCTATGAGACAAAAAAGTTTGGGAACCTCTGCTCTAGACCTACAATAATAAAATTTGGTCTGCATGTTTCCTTTGTTGAATTGAAGTCCGCTATGAATGGGTCTTTTGGACATCATTTCTCCAAGGGTGTTACGGGGATATTGATAAAGAATTTTCCATTTTTGGATTATTAGATTTAGACATGAAACTTGGCAAGCATGTTTATTTTGTTGTGTAAAGATCCACTAAAAATGCGTTTTGCCGAATGAGGAGGGAATTACGGGAGCGTAAAAGATAATTCTACATTTTTAGAAATTATTATTTGGAAGTCATGGGCTTTTTAAATTAAGTGGCGAGAGTTATAATGTTTTTCAATGATATAGAACGCTTAATGAAAGATACCAATAATTTATGTATGTAAACCGTACGTATTCATTCAACATTGTGAAATATCCAGTGAAGCTAATTGGCTAATTGTGTAAAATTTATCATTTTTATCTAATAATTAATCTTTCAAGTACAAAACCATCAATAAAATGGAATTTTGTGAAATATGGGTAATTTTGCGAAATAGGCAAATTGAGTTATCAAAGGCCATTTAGGCTATACAGGACAAAGTAGGCCTGTGACTTGGGAAGGTATTCTGAATCACTTAGAAAGAGAGAGAGAGAGAGAGAGAAATAATTTTGCAGTTCAATTCAATCAACTGTTTATCAACGTCGTTCTTCCAATAAACACTAGGGTTATTTGTTCGTAATTTAAAGCCACGGTCAAATGATAGGGATGACACCTGAGTAGACACCTAGCTTTTTAAATTTCCACGTTACACCAACGTTGTTAATAAATAAATAAATAAAAAATAAAACAGTTTTTAAATTAATAAATAAAAATTAAGTTAATGGTATATTTTTTGAAATCATGAATCGTTGCTTTAAAGTCTTTTTTTTCCAAAATAAATTTTTTCTGAATATTTTTGGCTTTAATAATCCTTAAACCTTACTAAGAATCATAAAAAATGAATATCTTTTAAAGATACTTTAAGTTAAATATATTACCTTAATCTGTAAATAAATACAAATTCAAAGAATAATCGAAAACATTGTAAAATAAATTGATTTATTAAGTAATTATGAGATCCTGATATTATATACAGTCGACTCTCGTTAATTCAAACCTTCGATAATACGAAGCTCTTGTTAATTTGAAGTATATGCTCAGTCTCTAGAACAACTTTTGATAGTTCGAAATAAAACAATACGTTTTACACTCAATATTACGAAGTGAAATCTGTGGCTGGCCAGACTACAACAGGCGACAATACGAAACTATCTTATAAAACTCTCAACAATTTGTACACTCACTATCATGTAGAGTCCTGTAGCAAACAGGTTGGAGCTTACATGTTTTGTGTTGTATTTTTTCTGCTTGTCTTCCCTGTAATGTAACCCCTCTGATAACCACCGGAGTTGACTCCGATAACTCTGACAGAATCTAAAGTGTCATTAAACAAACTACGCAACTTTTCCCTTCAAAATCATGTTGATGCGGACATTTTTCAAGATTCATTTATTTTAGAAGAATCCATTGACAAAGTTAGATTGACTGCTATAAAACAAAAAAGAGAACTGATTTTTCGTTAAAAAATTAACTATATACAGTATGTATTCTTTTCATAGTTGTTTTTAATACATTAATACAGGACCTTTAACTTGTGTTTAATATTTGTACTGTATATAGTACGTACTTTTTAAAAATACTTTAAAATAATTTTATACATCTGTGCAATTGTTGTTTTATTATAATGTTTCAAAATTAAATGTGTTGGAAAAAATTTCTCTTAGTGTATTTTGGGAGTTTTTTCCTACCCTTTGGATAATTCGAACTTTTGATAATTCGAAGTTTTTCATTGGTCCTTTCAACTTCGAATTATCGAGAGTCGACTGTAGTTTCATAGTTCTCAGAATAATTTTTGTCTTCCTTTTCTTCTCGGCATGTTTAGGTAAGAAAAGTACAAGCAAAGTCACTGTTATGCATTTGATTTTAGAAATAATCTTTATTTTTGTGAGAATATATATATGCCTAAAAGTAAAATAACAAAACTTCAAAATCCACAATCATTTAAGTTTTTTTTTCGATGCATGAACTTTTCAAGTATCCAGAAAATATTACCATGTAAATAAAAATATTTTTTGTTTGCTTTCTATATCTCATTAAACAGTTTAATTGTCAAAATTTCATGTTTTTTCTTGTTATTTCATAATAAAAATAAAACTATTATTTTTCTTGTTATTTCATCATAAAAATAAAACTATTATAATTAAATTTTATCTTTGATTTTTTTCTTCCTATTTCAGTATTAGTACGTCTTTCTATCAATAGATGGCAGTGCCAGTTCGTTTCTTTTCAGTTAACTGAAAAAAAGTGAAAATGAGAGTTGCTTATAAATTTATTCTCCGTTATTGAATATTTATAACATTTTCAAACATTTCTGCTCCAGTTTTTTTGCAGCAAAAAGAAAATGGCTGTTCTTTGAAAACTGTTTTGAAAAATTTGTTAGTGCTCTAATTAAGTTTCATCGAATGCTAACAGCTTTTGACAATTATTAATGAAGAAAAAAGGCTGTAGCCTTTGAATTAAAAATTAGTCTGAATATAGGAAAGATAAATGCTTTTAACATGAAACAAGTTTTTTTTTTAAAGCAAGAATGCTTATAAAATTGCGTTAAAAGTTTGTTCATTGCTTTATTAAGCATTTTAACATAGAATGTGCTTTATATATGTGTCGAAAGATGGAAAAGACTAAAAAAAAAAAATGTAATTTATGCATTATAAATTACCAAAAACGCTTGTAATGCCAAAAAAAAAAAAAAAAAAAAAAAAAAAAAAGATAATCAAAGCAATTATTATTTTTTTCTTTCTGAATCTAGAAAAATACACAGTTTGTGAACATGATAAAGATTTTTAAATTGAAATTTATTTCAAATATATTAATAATCCATGTCAAAATCATTGAAAAATAATTTCTGCTTGGCATCTTTTTGGAACTTTTTTCCATAGATTATCGTTTTCTATCATTGTTGTTGTCCAATCTCAATTAATTACTACATAAGTATGAGATTCTTTTTTAAAAAAAATCTCTTTTGAAATTGATATCCTTTTTTCCTTTTAATATGTTCAAATCAATAATCCTCACTCACTCCAAGTGTTCACCGATAGTATTTGAGTTATTTTATGAAATTGAACAATTTAAATACAATTTTAAATAAAGATTGACCCAGCGCTTTTAACTTTTGTTTAGCTAAAAAAAGAATTCCTCTCTTTTTTTTCCTTCTGTATATATACAGGGTGTCTATAATTAAACTAGAAATTTGCGAGCAGTCTATATCAAAAACGATTAATCGAAATTGCTCGAAAATTGGGCAATGGCAGAATGAAGTGATGGGAATTTTATCAAGGGGAGTTTATCGAGTTTCAAAAATCACCACTAGGTGGCATATCACAGCTTTATTGAGAACATATAAATAATCTTCAAAAGTTTACATAACATGCTGGATATGCTGTCCCCATTGTCTGTTACCATCTGGAATCGTAAAATCTCATGTTCGACTGTTGAAAGCAGCCTGAACTGGGGAATGTTACGTACATGGCGTTCTATGCTTTCTTTAAGGTCGGATAGAAATGTGATGGGATCACAGTAGACCATGGCCTTGAGGTATTCCCACAGCCAAAAGTTGCAAGGATTCAAGTCGGGGGGTCTAGGAGGTCAAGCTGTTAGAAAATGCAGGCTGATGATTCTGTCGTCACCGAAATGGCAACGGAGCACTTGCTTCACACAATGGGCGATGTGTGGAGGAGCACCATACGGCATTACCTCTGAGGTTGTATCACATCGCATTGCCTTCCGCTTCCAAATGGTTGCAGACAATGGTGGACAACTTATCGAGCATGTTTTGTAAACTTTTGAAGATTATTTATGTAGGTATCTAACCGAAATCTTCCAAAAAAGTTAGATTCTTCCAAAAAGTTAGGTTTTATTTGGTCTAGGGGTTTTTACGATGTATGGGTTAACGTTGAAGAAAAAATAGACAACATAATTTAAAGAAGCTAAATAATTTATTATGAGTTATAGGAGTGTACTGACAGGGGGAATATTTACAAAATAGAAATTAGAACATGTAGGCATCTAAAAATATAGGAAAGTTAGAAAATTCCTTTTGGGAGGACGTTAGAGATTAAATAAAACTCATTATGGGATGTGCTGGTGACTTACCGCCTAAGGTCGGCGAAACAAGCACGTATGCTGCTTCGTTGTCGAGTGTTAGTGGACCTCTGCCAAAAATAAATCACGTCAGAGTTTTATAGGTACGCTAGATGGCGTTGCTGTGGAATGCTGTTTTGACTAACATTGCCGTCCTCTACAAAGGGATTTATTCTAACCTTTTACAAAAAGAAAAAGTTCAATGGGATATCCTACATTTATATATTCTCAATAAAGCTATGATACGCAACCTAGGGGTGGTTTCTGAAACTCATTGTTTTTTCCCCCTCTAAATAAAATTCCCATCATTTTATTCTGCCATTACCCAATTTTCCTGCAATTCCGCTGCATAGTTTTTACTATAGATTGCTTGCAAAGTTCAAGTTTAACTATATACACCCGGTACATGTAACAACTTTCTGGTACTTTTTCTTGATTACTTATGATTAGGATTTTGGTGTCATGTTGTGCAGAAGTAATCTTTTTTTTTATTTTTACATGTAGACAATTATACGAACACATAGAGAAAGGTGCCGAAGACAAAAGCAAAGTACGATGTCACATGACTGTCACAAACAGCAGCGTGAATTTTCCGATTTTGAAATATGGTCAAGTGACGAGGATGGCGCCTGAGCTCTTTCATTCCTTCTTCAAACTTCCACTTCGGTCCAACGAATACGGCAGCTCAAATAGTTTTGTGGAGTCAACTTTTCTCTTTTGCATCCTGGTTGTCTAATAGAGAAATATCCAAAGAACAAAATAGTATAATTCATAAATTTCAAAATAAATGAATGAGAATCTAACTAAATGTAGGTTTGAAAAACATAGAAATAACGCATAAGAAATGCATTTACAAAATGGTTCAAAGAAATGAGAGAGATCATCACAAAATTAGTATGAAGCTATCAATGTTTATACGTATATAATATGGTACGTACCTTACTGGGATAGTAATATACATTTATAATACTTAGAAATATTATATTAAGTTACATACAAAGTGCTAGAATTTTAGTTACAAAAAATTCAGAAAAAATAAAAAAATTGTCATAATTTTAATAAATACTGTATTGATTAAAAATACCTAATTAATTTTAATAACGGTTATCTGTATCAGGAAATTATAGATGAAATGTATTAAATTCTTATTAGTAGATTAACAGTTTGTTATTATTAAATAATGTATAGTGAATATTCATATTTCCGTTTATTATATACATTTAATTAATTACCTGCATATTCAACTAGTAGATAGTGTTACAATAGCTCTTAAAAATAATATATTCCAACAATTTCTATTTGTAACCTTAGAATTATAGTGCACACAAATACAAAAATATTCTTAACATTCTTTCTATAATTTAAGCGTTTAATTTAGTACTCTTAGTTTATAACCATTTTCGTAAAATTAATTTTATGCTTATTGCCGTGTTACAATTCGGCTTGTATTATTATAGTTTTGAATTGGGCAATAACTTGCATATTGATCATTGATTAATTGGGATCCAAGCTTTTTTAATACACCTGTAGGTTATTTACATTTTTCTTATAATGGATGAGAATATTAGGGCCCCCTGCAAAGTCAGGTTTAGGGCCCCAAGCATGATTTTACAAAGGATTGTGTACTTAGCGAAAGTCAGGCCTTGGGCCTCCTAGAATTCTGCTCCCCCCACCCCGTGATGCGGTGGTACACCACTGTCTATCCCTTATTTTCAATAGGGTTTCTTTCGCTCAGTAATATAAACAGGAAGAGGGAAGGTTGGCTAGTCATTAACCTTATTAAATTCCACTTTTATGTAAAACTAGTAGAAGTACCCGTTCTAATCACGTTTTAATTTTTTAGAAATAAAAGAAAAATATTCTTGATATAATAGATGAATTGTGAGGAGAATGAAACTCGATACAAAACAATGTATGGAAAAATTGGAAATGAGTGCACTTAGTATTTATTTCTAACGCCTTTTGGGGGTCAATTTTCGCAAACCCGCTTTTGTAACGGATCTCTACTCCATGAATTGAACATGCCTACTAACTTCCATGTCTGTAGGCCCTAATAGTTAAAAAAAAAAGAATATTTATCTACAACGCACCTTAAGCCCTCTCGTAACGCCTCTTGTGGGTCAATTTTCACAAACTCCTTTTTGTAGCGTATCACTACTTCATGAAAGAAACGCGCTTGCTAAATTTCCACAATTTGAAGGTCTAATAGTTCAAAAACGGGAATATTTATCTACTCGTATAACGTCCCTTAAGCCCTGGCAACGCTCCTTAGGGTCGATTTAGGTAAAAACGGGAACTTTCTTCATGGATTGGGGATAAGGGGCTACCACACCATATAATACATTTGATCATACCGGGACTCGTTTCTTAGTTTTAGCGGCACGCAGATTGTACACTTTCTTTTGTAATATATATTCATCAAATACTGTCCTCAGTCAGCCATTGTTTATTATACTGCAATATCCATCTTCTTAAGTTTCCAATATCTGTATGTCTCTTTTATCTTTACATTCAGTTTTTCCAGTGGAGAAAATTAATAAACATGTAACACGTGCCTGAATACATTCTTAATAAATACTAAGATAGAGGCGATATAGTTTAGAAAGCTATTTCAATTATTTTCTGGCAGAATTAGTTTCATGTCCTGAATTTTTTCAGTAACGAAGAAACTAATTAAGGTTTGTGATGAGATAATCATACATATTCATGCAAAATAAAACGCGGATTAATCATTTTTATTCTTTTCTAAATCCTCAAATTCGTAAGCATTACTGTCTTTAAATGCATTTCTCTTTCGATCTTTTTTGTATGAATTAAGTTTATGCTTCTCAGAGAGATTTTTCGAGAAAAATTATCTTTAGCTAACTAATTAAAATTGTTAGTTATTATTTATTATTAAATTAATTATTAATTATTAATTGTTAATTATTAAATTTAGTTAATATTATTGCTTATATTAACTTGCGTCTATTAATCAAACTTTTCGGCATAATTTAACAATTTAAAATCATAATGCTTTCTTAAAATTTTTTCGCAATAGTGTTTTGTTACGTTATTTGTTTACCAATACAGTTGAAAAAGTCTTGTATAAGGAATTGAGGGTTATTGTGTAGTATTGGGGGGGGGGCCTTGGCGATGTCAATTTCTTTTGGCATTTAAAATCGATCGCCAAGCTACTTCACTTAGCGATAGGTGTCCGGAAGCCAGAATGAATTCCTTATCTCACCATAATTTCTATATAAAGGTAGCCAAATCCAAAGGGACCCCCTATACTACACTTTAGCCGAATTTCAGTTTTTACACATACCGTCAACCAATTCGTCCGATTAAAAATCATCGCCAAACGCAACGATATGCAGCCAATTGAGGAAATCTGCCCCCACTCATGTAAAAACACAAAAACTTTGCTCATACATACAGTGACAAATTTGGCGAATTCTTTTGATTTGGCGATATTGGTCGACGGTATGATACGTAAATACCAAAATTCCGGTAAATATTTTTTGAAATGCAGTTTTTTTGGTGATTGGAGCTGGATGGGACCAGGACTTTCGGTGAACTATCGGAATTCTCGGACTTCAGAATTTACAAGGAATAAAAGTGAAATTATATTCTACAATAATATTTGTACTTCATTATGGACTAAATTAATAACGTTTTATTAAAGAAGAAATTCTATAATACCGAAGTACAGGTATGTTAAGCTACTTCAAAGCCTTTCTTTTGAAAAATCTGCTGATTTTTTTAATACTTAAGTATTATAATCACTGGAGTAGCTAGTCGTGAGTGGACCCTATATAAAAAATTCCTTGGGGGTCCTTCTTTGGGCTCCGTAATATTCATCAATTTTTTTATTACACATATTGGGGCTCCTTTAACTTGGGGGCCCCGTATCATTGATTCGACTGATACGGCGGTAATTACGCCTCTGATTACAACGTCGCCCAATTTCGTTTAATCAAAAGATGTTGCCCAAAGCTGAGTTATACAGCCAATAGAGTGGAAACTCTATTCCAACAGATGTTCGAACACATTAATATTAACGATGGCAGCATTTGGTGATATTTTTTGAATTGGTGACGTTTTTAGATTTGGAAAAATGGATTGTGTATGTGTGTGACGGTATAATGCGTATGTATTATTAATTTTGCTTATTTTGTTAGCTTGGATTTATGGAAAATGAAATGATATGATGGAAAAAGAAATAAAATGATTTTAATAACGTTTTTCATTAACAAGGACAAATGGCTGACTGTAGAATTATTTTTTAAAGTACTAAATAAGTAGCAAAACTACATATTATTAGTTTAATCATTTTTGATCAAATATAATAATTTATTGGAATTATATTTGTTAGTATATTGTAAACATAACTACTTGTTGCACGCAGTACATAACATCGGTTGAATTTTCTATTTTTGCGACAAAAATTTAGCGCCAAATTTTTATAGGAAAAAAAAACAAAATTGGCCATTTTGCAAACTGGAAGAAAATAGCAACTCTACACGGACAGAATTTTTCTATCGTTATTTAGAGATAGTTTTAGTCAGGACTTGAACCGGAACTGAACCGGAAAAAAAAATTCCATATATTTTCAGTCATTTTATTACTGTAACCAACTCATCAATATTTTTTCTAATTTAATGTCAGCCGTATAACTATCATCATTCCATGCCAACCATATAAATACATTTTTGCTTATGATAGAATTATGTTTTTGGTACAAATAAGAATGTACATCAACGCCTGTTCTAGCCTCTCTCTCCAAAGCAAAAAATTATAATTTGAAAAGAAAATTTTTTCACATAGATACACACCTATAAAACTTTAATAACGAACAAAACGGCAGCTCAACAATATATGTATATATATATATATATAAAGGTATATAATTTTAAATCTTAAAAAATACAAAATAATTACAAATAAAGGGCATAATTATCTGCAATTATTTCAAACGAGTGGCATGTAAGAGAAGATATTGTCCCTTCCAAACAGGCCAATTTCTTCAAAAAAGAGTTAGCTGATAGTGGGGATCCCAAGCGTTATTTGAACTTACAGTAATTAAAAACTAAAACTAAACTGTGCTCTCCACTAAAAACTCATATTACCCCTGTCCCCTTTTGGATAGCTGACACCAAACACCGTATGGGTGAAAGGAATATCCATTGTGACCCCATTCCAGGATGTGGAGAAAGCTACTAGTGAAAGATGTGTAAGCATATCAAATTTTATGATTTAACATATACTCCCGCCTTGAACCCTTCAAGTTTCAACATAACAGTAAACTGACATTAAACAAACAGAGTACAAAATAAGGAAATAAAATACATTAAATAAAATACCAAATTCACACCTAATAATATTTCATGAAAATGTATTAAATTTTCCGTAACAACAACAAAAACATATATATTTTTCAAATTCGATCCAAATGCCACCCTGGGAAAGGGTCCGGTTGGTCCGGCCCTAGAGCCCCCCCCCTGTATACATTAAGTAAAATTATTCATTCCTAACTAAACCGAAAATCGTAGTCTTTGGCGGAAAGAAAACCGGAACTGAACCGATATACACTGAAGAGCCAAAACATTATGACCACCTGTCAATAACGAGTTGGCCCACCTTTGGCGCGTTACACAGCTTCAACCCACCTTGGCATGGATGTCACAAGTCCTTGGTAGATGGCCGGAGACAGATTGTACCATGTTTAAGCAACGGTCACGCAAATCCGAAATATTGCGAATTGGTGGTCTTTGAACTCTGAGCTGCAGTCCCATGACATCCCAAATGTGTTCTATCGGATTGAGATCCGGTGAGTTAGGAGGCCAGGACATTAACTGGAATTCAGCATCATGTTCCTGGAACCACTCCAACACAGTTTTAGCCTTGTGACACGGGGCGTTGTCCTGTTGGAACATTCCATTTCCAGCTGGAGAAACAAAGGCCATGTAAGGGTGCAACTGGTCCGCAATGATGTTCAGATACCTTTTGGCATTCATGGTCTGCTCTATCACAACCACGGGTTACAGAGACGCCCAAGAGAACGTCCCCCAAAGCATAATACCACCACCACCACCAGCCTGTGTATGACCTACTGTACATTGAGGGAGCAACTATTCGCCAGGAAGACGGCGTATCCTGACACGGCCATCGGCGTGATGAATGACAAACCGTGATTTATCTGACCAGGCAACTCTCTCCCACTGATCCATGGACCAGTCGCGATGTTCCCGGGCCCAGCGCCGGCGCAGTTGGCGATGATGCTTGGTCAGCAAAGGCACAGGAGTGGGACATTTGCTGCGTAGCCCCATATCCAACAGTTTCCTGTGAACAGTGTGCTCCGATACTATTCTACTTGGCCCTGCATTGTATTGGGCTGTCAGCTGAGCCACTGTCTGGCTCCGGTTTTGCTTCACCATGCGAGAAAGTCTCCGACGACCTTTTTCTTTGATAGCGTGTGGACGTCCAACACCATGTCGTCTTCTGTTGGTTTCCCCGTCATTCATCCACTTTGTATAAGTACTAACAACTATAGATCGCGAACAACCCACGAGTCGTGCAGTTTCGGAAATACCTGTTCCGAGCCTTCGAGCCATTACAATCTGCCCTCTGTCAAAGTCACTTAGATCCGCAGTCTTTCCCATCACACACAGAAATAAGTGAAAGAATGATTCTTCAGACTCTCCAGCAGCAGTTAAATACCACTTCCACCTGACCACGTGCCTTCCACGTCATCCAGGCGAGTTCGTAGCAAAATGTAAGGGTGGTCCTAATGTTTTGGCTCTTGAGTGTATATATACTTTAGTTGAATCGGAACGAAAAAAATTACGGTTCGAAGCCTAACAGACAACTTAAAAGGTTTGCACCAATTGGTGAACTTTGGTGCCAAAAAAAAAATCAGGGGATTCAACTGGGACGCAACGATAGTTCTATGCATTGAATTACCTATATTTCTATGTATTGAATTAATTGTTGAAATTAGATCCATTGTAAAATGTGAATGGGAATTAAAGTTTCGTTTTATAAAATGGTTTCAGTTTCCTACTTGTTGAAGGACCAAACAACCTCCTCCCCTTGCTTTTTGCAATTAAAGGAATCTATTTTTATATTAGGAATTTAGTAGTTGCTGAGGAATCCATGATATAAATTGAAATAGAAAGTATATCTCATTTATAAAATTTATCCCAGTTTTTTTACAAGTAATGTTTTTGGTAGAATTATGCGTCATCCAATTATTTTTAATTTAATTCGTGAGTTAAAATTATGTTCCATGAATTAAAACGAACTCACACAATTAAAAATTTATCTACGTTAGATAAAATTGCTCTCATTACGTTATAATTTCGTTTTCATCGTTATCACGTTTATTAAAATGAGTTCTGTTTGTCTGATAATGAATCTGTTTTTATCAGTTCCGGAAGAATTTTTAAATTTTCTTTTAGTCATTCCTTAGAGAGTTTCTACAAATTTTATACGTTGCAGAAGAAAACCATTGCTAGATGAAAATCACGGGAATTAACCCTAATTAAAAATTTTAGATACAAGTTTTATCTTTTTGTCCCTTCAATAACATTATATTTTATACATTAACTATCTGGTAAACCAGTCCTTCCTACGGGTGGATTGAAAATTTAAACAACACAGATTGAAGGATAAAGAAGTTTTTAATGAGTTAATTTTACGTGAATTACAAATTAAACAACTAAAAAAAGCTTTTTGCATATTTCAGCTGAACAAAAAAACCATAACTGTTAAACTTTAAGTCTGTAGATCTAATAGCTTATAAAAAGGATTTTTTAAAATTTATGACGCCCCAAAACTCTCTTTAGGGTCGATTTTTGAAAGCCCCTTCCTAAACTGATGTCTGCTCAGAAAAAGTATCACATTGTTACCTATTTTGTGTAATGAACGCTTAAAATAGTGTAAATAATTTATATCTGGATGTGTAAACACGTTAATATTAATTTCGGTTCTATTTATTTTATGTTAAAATTGTTATATTCGCAAGCAACGCCATTCTTTAAATAACAATGACGATTCAATGGAAGCTTAGCAAAATGTTGGCGATAGAGCCAAGTTGGCATCATTTATGGCGACCATGTTAGCAATTTGGCGATTGATTGAATGGTGCATAAATTGATATGCTGTAGTTCAACCTAGTGGGGAGCTGCAACAAAGAGGATAGCAGAAAAACCTTCTCCACAAAAAAAATATACCTATACATGCAAATTTTCTTAGTGATCGGTAGAATGGTGTTGGAGTGAAGTGAGGTCATATATACAAACATCCCTTTATATATATAGAGAGAGAGATTATTTTTTACTTTATCGATTTCATTATTTGTTTATAATCGACCAGTTATTTTTATATTCCCTTATACGAATATAAACAGTGGTCACCGTAGTCTAGTGGTTATGGTCACGAACTTGACTGGCGGGTCATGAATTCGAGCCCTAGTGTACCACTGATTCATATCAAGCTCGAAACTCAGTCTTCTTGTTAGCATGACGGGGTAGCTGAAGCGTGGTCCAACTCACTGGACCAAGGCCAAAAATTACGAGGTCCGTCACCAATAGCCCACTAGTTGGTTTGTAATGCGACGTTAATGAGGATTCACTCGCGCTGGAGAAAGAAGGGTCTGCTCAGATGTCATCCTCGTTACTTGAACGTTGTTCAAAATTACGCGAGGTCAATAACCAATAATCCTTGTGCAGATTTGAAATGCAACGTTACAACCATTCAAGCTAATTGAAAACGTCAACTGAGGTCTAAGTACAAAAGCACGTATACTAACATTTAAGATATCCGACTACCCTAAAATTGTGAATTTTGCCAAAAATTGACAAATTTTTTTTATGATTTTATTTTATAGGCCGTTTTATTAGCTTTATAAAAATACTAAGTTTATTATTTTCCGTTCACTAGAACAAACACTACAAGTGTTTTAGAAAAGCAGATGCCATTACTTTAAGCAAATATATATCATACTTTAAAACGCGTTTTACTCGAAATGTGTTTTTTTGAAAATGCTCAAATGGGGTCAGTGACTGCTAAAAAGGTTTTGAAAATAATTAACTGAAATTTTGAGTGTGTTTGTTCTGTATGATAGTAGAAGTGTTTTAATCTTCTGATTTAACAAGCACTGTTTTATTACAAAATTTACAGTCCCTTATGTTAATATAATCTCCGTGTTTTTTAAGCAATTTCATATAATAACTATGATAAAGTTCTCTAGTTTTTGTAAAAGTTAAAATATCTCTTATCCTGAAGGTCATTTTGAAAATGAATAACATAGCAACACATCAGAATTGAAAAATTGAAAATTTGTTTAAAAACATTTGGTACAGAATGGGCCACGTTTAGGTTATTTTTTATAAATTTTTACCAGTTTTTTCTCATTTTAGTAATAATAATTTCTTTTTCTCTTCTTAATTTTAGCATATTTTTTTAAAATGTACTAAAAAAATCTAAAAAAAAAACAACAACAAAATTTTTTTTTCCATATCTCAATTTTTTCAAAAAAAAAAAGTTGTCGCAGGTAGTCAGATAACTTAAAAGCATTTGCAACTAGAATTACTAAAACACTTTTGTCAAATATATTTCATCACCACACAATGTTTTGAACCAAATTTTTCAATTTTTTTTCGTCTAAAACATGAATTTTTCTGTTTCGCTTTCCTTTTCATTTTTAGGAGACGTTGGAAAATGATTTTGTACTGAATAATCAAACTGGGCACCGATAAATTTAATGAATTGTTGAAAAAATAGTTTAGGGTTGGAGATAAAACTATAGGTTTCTTTCCTATCTTGTTAAATACGATTTAGTTTTAGCTGGAAAGATCTTAAGGTATCCGAGAGACTATCCTAAAATGATAAATTTTTTCAAAAAATGACAATTTTTTATGATTCTATTTTATAGGCCAGCCATCTTATTAACTTTATAAAAATACCAAATTTTTTATTTTCCATTCACTATCATAAAAATTACAAGTGTTTTAGTAAAAACAGATGCCAAACTTTAAACCGCGTTTTATTCGAAACGTGTTTTTTTCGAAAATCTCAAACAGGGACAGTGTTTGTTCATAAAGTTTTTAAAATAATTCGCTGAAATTTTTTGTGTATGTTCTGTATAACAGTAGAAGTGTTTTATCCTTCAGATTTATCGATCTCACTGAGTTTTATTACAAAAATTACAGTTCCTTATGGGAATATAATCACTGAAAGAAGAAAGAAAGATTTTTTTTCCATATTATAGCTAAGTAAAGTGCTCTAGTTTTTGTAAAAATTAAAATATTTCTTATCCTGAAGGTTACTTCAAAAAGCAGTAGCAAAATAATACATCAAAATTGAAAAACTGAGATTTTGTTCAGAAACTTTCTGTACAAAAGGGCCCCGTTTATGTAACTTTTTGTATTTTTATATATATAAATTTTTACCAATTCTTTCCCATTTTAGTAGTAATAATTTATTTTCTCTTTTTAATTGTATTGTAGTTTTTTTTCCTTAAAATGCACTAAATAAATCTAAAAACAAAAAAAAAGTCTCCATATCTTTATTTTTTAAAAAAAAATTGTCGCAAGTAGTCGGATACTTTAAAAACAATACATTATTTTTTTAGAAGCAAAATTTAATTGGATATTAAAAGATTTAACTCAATGAACTGCAGTAGAATCAAATTGCAATAGCCTTGTACACTTTAAAAACAACATGAGCTATAAACAAGACAAGAATAGCACATGAAATCTGTAGAGTACAAGTTAAAGCATATTTCGACGCATACTTACGCAAGAAATTCGTTCCTGAAGAACAAGAACTCTTTACTTGGGATAGTATTTCTCATCCTTTTCTTTATTGAACATCAGTTCTCGAAATACGTCTTTTTTTCTAAACGCGAAACTACATTTCTAAAGAAATAATACTTCTAGAAAATTCTTATAAGTTTACAGTTTCTAGTTCCGTACTCGAGCTACCTTTTATATATATATATATTACATAGCTGTCTCCGAAAAATTTCCTGTCTCTTTAGGTATAGAATTTTATACTGTTCAATTTTTTTTTATCTCGTTAACTTCAACTATTTCTCTCTGTTCAATAACACAGTTTAATAGATTAACAAAAAATTTAAATCTTCAGAGAAAACGGGGTTGTGTTCAAAAAGAAAAAGTAATATTTTGAATTGAGGGTTTAAAGTCTAAATTGAAGTTCTGGTTTTAAATGACAAGAGATTAATTGACTATATGAGATTAACTTTGTTCTGAATAGTAATAGACTATAAGTTATGTATTAAAGAGAAATGTGGATATATGTGAAACACAAATAAACGTGATTTTTTTTATTAATGAACTTATTTTTTAAATGAGAGAAATGTGCATTTTCAGAAGATTTTTAAAAAATATTAAATACGTTTGTGGTTTGAATCTGTAAACACGAAAATAAAATATAATAATCTCAGTGTTGTTGATTAACGTCCCACTATGAAAAAGACGAGAGTTATTTGTGACGAATCTCGTATTTTTAAGTCACGGTCAAGTGATGTCATCTGAACTGGCACTCTATCTCCAAACTACCAACCATGCAAAAAGGCCTTATCACTTACGTATGTTTCGAACAACTCGAATCTCTTTCGAACAACCGTTTCGAGAAATTTTTCGAGCAGCTGTGAGAGTGAAGGGTTGTCGTGAACAAAACGACACCCTCTGACATCAGCGTCGCACTATCCATATTGAAAAATTACTCGACAATTTTTCTGCCTCGGAAAACGATCATCCGATATTATTTTTTTCCTCTCGCGCTTTTGTTGACAGTCGTAAATAGAAATGGAGTACCATTCTGTTTTCAATATTAAACACCCTTAAAGTATTATACCCTATTTCTGATACGTTTGACGAAGCCGAGGCTGCCATCTTGTATATGACGTAGGAAGACGAAGAACCCTAACGGCTGGAATTTCGAGCAATTCTTTCAGATCACTAGGAAAAAGTTGTCCGAAGCCGTTACTATGGAAATTGGGCGGAAATTGCTCGAAAGGGATATCTGAAAGAAAAATTGCTCCATATACGTATGCGTGTGATAAGGCCTTTAAAGGAGTTCTTTGAGGCCATGACAGATGTAACGAGTATCAACTCCTATACACACCGCATCTTCAATGACGTTATAGCTCGAATTCATGACACGCTGGTCACGAGCTCATGACCATAACCCCTAGTCTTCCAGTAAGGGTGAACAGATTATAAAGACGTAATCGTTATTACTCTATTAAAAGCATTGCTCCATTGTTCTTTGTATCACGAATCAAAACAATGGCTACTGGTGACGGATCTAGTAATTTTGAACCATTACCAAGAGACAAGGGTGACTCCCTGGCTGGAAACCTGCTCTCCAGATTTCTAGAACAGGCCATTGTGAGGAATTTGAGCCTCGAAAGTTTTAACGTGTCTATAAGTGCCTCTACACAGCAGCCCGAATCGATGAAAACAATGCCAGTGAAGAATTCGCAATCTTGACTACCCCGGCCACCTTAGAATGCTGCACGAGACTGAAAATTACGTGACTTGTTTTATTAGCATCATTTTTAGAAGAATAAGAGGAATATTCATCACGGATCTCTTTATTTGGAACCATTGTTAAGTGTCGAAACCCGAGTTGGTAACCCAGTCTCCAAACTTGTACTCTCCGCCAACGAGAAAACTTTGATTCTCGACATATTTAACGGGATTGTAATGCCTGCGTGCCTAAAGGTGTGGGAGGATCGGTAGGAACTTAAGCCATATTTCCACAAAACACTCTAATTTATTCCCAATATTAATCGCAACTCAAATTCAATCGATTCAGTCTAAGAGATGCACCTAATTAATAACTATGCAGACAATTAACTAAGTACTCAAGATATGAGAAAACTTTAATGCTAAACAGACTTACTCAAGACGATAACTCTGACTTCTTAGCTACTTAATCTGGGTTCAATCTCCAGTGACCATTCGTCACCTTAAGTAATTCAATTATCAAACATTAAATATCCAGGATTCACATTCAATTTGATTAATCTCTGCTCCGATAGCAGCCTGTCCTAACCGATTAATTAACATAATCAAGTCTCTTCTTCGAAGAGGAGTTTTATATTAAAGTAATGTTTAAAGACCAGAAATTCCCCAAAAGGATTATTAGTAGAAGGAGCCCGGGTAGAACCATTACAAGATCCAGGACACGACATGTCTTTCCGAGGAATCAGATGACCACGGTAGTTGAGTGGTCAAGGTCACGAACCACGAACATGCAAGTGAGTCATGAGTGTCACAGGTCCTGTTTGTGGAGGAGTTGATAAACATTTTATCTGTCGAGGCTTAAAGTCGTTGCCAACAGCTCTTGTATTGCTTTATAGTGCGATATTAATAATAATAAAAACTCACTCAAAACTCAAGACAAACAGTAGGCACGACTCAAGCAACTATAAGGGTAGTAAATAGTATTCTTACTTAAAGATTAGATGCTCCTGAAGGTGTTATTTCTTGAAAAGTAAGAATGTCTTAAAAAAATAGAAATAGTTAATTAAAAGTTCTCCCGTTGGCTTGGTGTGGTAGTTTAGATTAAGAGTGCAAGCTCAGATGTCCTTTTCGTACCTTGACCTTAGTTCAAAATTACTAGTTCCTCAGCCAATAGCCCTAGTGTTGCTTCAGAAAGCGATATTAAGGAACCGTTAGGACATTAAAAAAATTCAAATTGCATTTTCAGAATTAAAAAATAGTGCATATTTTTTTGAATCAAAAAATGTTTATCACTTCTATTTTCCTTGATAAAATAACCTTATAAAATATGAAAAAATTAATTGACAAAAATGTAAATAAACGTTTGCAAATGTTTAGTTTTTTAAATTTTTCTCCAAAACATATTTTTTGTTGTTGCTTTTAGGTACATTAAAAAAAAAACTGTTGCATTATATGGTTCCAAATTTTTTACTCTTCTATACTGGATACCTGTGCATATAGTGAACCTGTTTTTTTTAGTCGAAGTAGTACATAGTTTTTTAAAAATAGTTTTATATGCAAAAAAGGGAGAAATTTTTTTTTAAAATTACAAAGTTTTGCAATTTTTTTAAAGAAACTTTTTTAATATTTTATTAAAATATAGGTTTGTGCTAATTCTGCGTATTGTTTTATGTATGCGCAAAAAATATTTTATATATTTAAGTGGTACTGTTTTAAGAAATAGTACCTAAACATAAGCATGTATTATGAGATCTCAAGAATAATAATGCCCAACTTAAATTAAACAGAAATTTTTTTTTTGAACTAAAAAACTATTTTTGTATACTATACAGAATGATTAAAATATCTTTATTAAGATCACAAAAAAAATCTAAGCTCTATTGGAAATTTTTAAAGATATATGTCCCACAAACAAAGAGTATTATTTTTGGCATTTTAGTCTTTCGAGCATGTTCTGATACTCTTAATCCAAATTAATTCAAGTCTGAATCAAATCAGAGGAGAATCAGAAACCAAATTCATGACTCGAATGAAATAATACCAGCTATAGGTTCAAAATCAGACAACTTGGCTATCGCGGCTTCCTTAAATTACATGGGATGTAGAAAGAGACTCTTACCAAAACACTTACAGTAAAATCTACATTTGAAAAATTATAAAAAAATAAAACCCTGTAAAATTTTAAAATGAAAGAGAAAGAGAGAGAATTGAGATCGTGTTTATCTTGAGAAAAGAGAGTTTCTAAATTTTTAGAAACTATTTCCATAAAATTTCGAAAATACTTCTCTCCAAATAAAGAATGTAAGAGCTTTATGATGAAAAATATCATGAATAAAATAATGAGCTGAATATATAAACAAGAAATGAGAAAGAAGGGAAAAAGAGAAACATATTTTCAGGAATAATAAAAAAAAATTCAAATTAAGCTTAAAATTCAAAATAAAAAAATGACTTAATCAAGAAAATAGACTCAATTTTAGGGAATTTTCGAGTAATATCGTTTTTCAACCTAACATTAATTTAAATATTTCTTCCTCCCTCGAATGTAATGCGAGACTCATTTAAGCAGTTTTTTGGAAATTCTTCCAATCATAAATTCGTCTTTAATATCAATCATTAGTCCTCTTATAGAAAATGAAAGTAATATTTATGGATGTTATGGTATGTGTATTTCATACCCCTAATCTTTTAATGTAAGTTCTTGTGATTTGAAATTATCTTTCAATTTATAAATGAATAATAATTTCAAAACTTTCTTGGATAATTTTTATCTCAACTTTCCTCGAAAGAAGCTAAAAAAAAAACTCGATTTTAAGTTTTTTAAAAAAGTTATTCGTTTTTTTTATGTATATAAAAACACATTTTCTTTTTTAATTTATGTCGACAGAAGTTAATAATAAGAAATGGAATTTTTGAATTGTACATTTCTCAATTGATATGAATGCATTTTGAGGATATACACCCCTCAAAAGTGAAATTGAAACACCAAGAAATTGTGACGGGTCTATTCGCATACCTTTAACTAATACTCTTGGGGAAATTCTATTGATTTAAGTATTGTTCAATTGAAAACTTTCCCCGAAGAAGAAGCGATAAATGTAAATCATGTCTTATATTTAAGCAATAACTTTTAGGCTCTATGAGAGAGAGAGAGAGAGAGAGAGAGAGAGAGAGGTTAGGAGTTCAAAGATAGAAGTTTGAGGTTAACGTAAAGGGATTGAAAGTTAGACGAGAGGAACTCGCCGATTAATTGATTTGTAAATAAAATTGATATCTGACAGTTCAGTCAATAAGAAATTGGAATTAGATTCTAATCGACTAGAAGTCGATTATTGGAAATAAGAGTTATGATTATTTCCAAACGTAAGTGACTCTATTTATAATTAAATATTAAATATCTCATCTTCCCCGCTTTGTCTCCAATACTTCCTTCCCTGGGTTTGTTAGATTTATAAATGGATAAATAAACTATAGTTGTTTTGATTATGGCTGGTGTTTATTCTGACTCTGAATCATTAAGAGATTTCAGGGGGAATCTCTTATACAAAATAATGCACGTAGCGTCATGCAAATTTCAGGAGTGATAATAATGAGGTGGATATGCAAATGATTAAAAAAAGTCAGTCAAATAAAACTATTATAAACCAATTTATTCAGTATTAATGTACCCTATACAGGCCTCAATACGGTGAGGCATTCTATCAAATATGGTTGCCTGATGTAACCGTTGCCAAGTGCAATGAACAGTTTTCGCAGATCATTCACGGTTTTCGCTAGGGGTCGTTTCGTGTCACGTCCAATGATATCCCACAGGTTTTCGATGAGATTCAGACCCGGAAAGTCTGCCGACCAGGGAAGAATGTCAAATCTATTCAGACTGTTAAGAGATTGCCTTGTGATATACGGCCTGGAATACCATATGCATGCTGCTGGAATACTGTGTTGGGTGAGCCCTGCTACTAGGGCAGAAAAACAGGCTCCGCAACTTGTGTGACGCAGCGGTCCACTGTCAAATGGCCGTCAATGAGTATCAGAGGAATTCTGTGATCAAAAACAATGCCACCCCAAATCATGATGACCAGGCAGAAGCGGTTTGACGCTCGGTGAAATTGATTGGTTCGGGTCGTCGCCACAGACAGAAACGAGATTCATCCGAGAACAATAGCCGGAGCCATTCGATGGTACAGGTACAATGAGCGGTCAACGGTACCCCTGTTGCTGGTACATGTGCACTAACTGTCCTGCATGCAGTTTGTTGTATATGATTTGAGTGTACAAGATCCACCTGCTTCTGGAGGCGGAGAAAGAGTTTGCCACGGAGAAAGAGTTTCGGATGATCAACTGGCCAATATGCCAGTTTGTGCGCTCTGACGAGCACCTGTGCGCACCACTTCATCTTCGGAGAGCACATTGGAGGCCGCAGTAGCCTAGTGGTCAAGGTATTGGATCGTGGCTGGCATGCATGAGTTCGAGCCCAATACCACTGAAGACCCACCGTTAGGGAAGCAATGCACGGTTAAATCTGTCGAGAGCTCAAGCGTCCTTCCGTTGTTGTGGTAGTTAGGAGAGGGTGTGCCAGCTCAGGTCCCTGTCACTTGACCATGGTTCAAAATTACAAGGTCCGTCGCCAAAAGCCCTCGTGTAGATGAACAGTGCGACGTTAATATTCACTCACTCACTCACTCGGTGAGCACATTTACATTCCTGAATCTATCGTGAGACACAACTTTGGAAGGTACTCACGTTGCGATTGTACGCAGCAACAAACGCAGTTAATGGAGTTCAATAATCTGTGGTCACTTTTCCCGGTCGTTAGCTGATGGTATTGAGCTCACCGACGTCTCAAAGGCATTTTCTACGTTTTTTCGAAAGTCGCAATTGCTACGTAAAACCTCAGGTGCTTTTTATGAGAAGAGAAAGCTGCTGACCTTTATAGCCCTAATATGATACCGCGTGATCAGATACGTGTGAAACTTTGATCATTTTCATATCTATATCACCACTATTGCTCTTGAAATTTGTATGACGTTACTTGTATTATTTCGTGGTGTTGCAATTTCACTTTTATAAAGAGTGTATAATCAAACATAAAATATACTAAAATAAAGTAAAATAATAATAATAATAATAAAACACATGATCATACGAAACTGTTTTTATACCTTCGCTTTTTGGTGGTTATTTAGTTACCACAATCACTTATAAATTCGAATAGCATAACTGAAGTACATCTATGGGCTTATGAAATAGGGTGCAACAAAATCTGTTAACACAGTGCTTCTCAAACTTTCAACATTTGCAACCCAATGTTTAATCATAATTTTCATCGCGCCCCCTACATACAATAACAATGCATTGAATTCAATAATACTATACTTGACGCTAAAGCTACAATACGACTTTAGCCTCTAAAGGGCCACCGGCGTTTACAACACCTCACTTAGCGAAAGCGTTAATTGCCTCGAACGTATATATACGTCTTTCCAAAGTACGATCTTCTCTGTGGACTGTCATCCATAAAATTATTCTGAAGGTTTTGGAATGAAATAAATGGACCTTGACAGTGTTTGCGAAGGTCAGAGAAATTTTTACTTATTTATTCCTTTTCATCCCCACCCCAACACATTACATATGCACCCCTACGTGGAAAATTGTTGTATTAAGGAGCGAATCACGTGACTTTTAATCGGCAATTGAGGGATTAATTACAAGCCGTACAAATTATCAAGATAAGTGTTATTTTTTTGTAAAAAATTTGTATATTACAAGCCCGGATCAATGGTAATTTTTAAACTTGTTCTAAACTTAGTATTATTAAATTAATTATAAAATACATTGGTGCAGTAATGATACATTTATAAGTGTATTACATCAGTGCAAACGTGTATTTTATGTTTTATTATGACAGAATGTATTTTGTTTCTTTACTTTCAGTAAATTAATAATTTTTTAAAATTGTCATTTGTTTTCGACTTTTCAATATGCTCGCGCCCCCCTCGTAGACTTATCACACCCACCTAAGGGGGTGCACCCCACAGTTTGAGAAAAACTGTGTTAAACTTAGCATAGATGTAAAGTGATCAAAACTGAAAGACAGGTGAGGGAGAGTAAGTTATTTTAAAGTTGCAAGGGAGAAAGAAAGCTGCCCGATGGCTATTGGTGATGACCTCGTGGTTTTGAACCATGGTCAAGTGACGAGGAAGACACCTAAGCTGGCACCTTTCTCTCCCAACTTCCACACTACACTAACGGAATTGAAAGATAGGATTAAATACCATTGATTTATTGATTGATTTTTAGCAGCGCACTTTGGGGCAAGAAAGTTAGTAGCGATGGATTTCACAGTTTTGAAAACTGGTCAAGTGACGAGGATGAACCCAAGCTGACACTCTTCTCTGAACACACATCCCCTTTATGCCAAACTTGAAAATATTGAGTCTCGACATATTTAACGTAAATTAGATCCTCTACACGACAGATCTTAAAGGGTATCAAGGCTCTAATTCATAAAAATACAAAAACAATGCCAGCCACGAATTTGGGATCATTGAAAACAATTACTGAGAATAATAAATAAAAGTAATTAAAAAGATTTCGAAAACGGGAAGGCCGAAAGAAAAATTCACGAACAAAATAATTACTTTAAAAACAACAGACAATAATAGTATAACAAGCGTTTAAACATGAAAAGATTCTGTTAGAAAATATTTTTAATGCTTTATTCAAAAATGAAGTGTTCAACTGAAAGATCCAACAACGCTACTTAATGTAAAGATAATAAAAAAAAGGAGGAGTCGGAGGAAGCGTCATAAAAGAGAAAGCTTGTTACTTTGACACTAAAGCTTACACTCTTTATTAAAATTCAATCAAAATGTCGTTAAAAAAGAAGAAACATCAAAAGAAAACAAGAAAAATGTCACACTTTGGAATGAAAAAGCGAACAGAAGCACAATATTTAACGAATTTGTTTCTGTCATGGAAAAAAGGTAAATGGAAAAATGATTGTTGATTATTGCTCTTTCCGGTGAAAAAAAGTATACAGGTTGCAGTTAGCCGTCGAATAAATGGGGAAACCATGACTTCTTGGATACTTTATTTGGTGTGATGGGAAAAAAAGTAAGATGGTTTTCCCTTTTTGCTCGGGTATATATTCTACGAGAATAATGAAGTTTTTTTTGGTACCACGTTTTCATCGTTTTTTGTTAAAAAAAATCTTTTGGGAATTATTTTTTTAATGTTTATATACGGTATTTTTTAATCTTTATTAAAAAAGTAAATGTGATATTTTTTTGGAGAATGAATACTGAAACGCGAAGTATTAAAAAAAGATTGAAGATTGGGAACGAGGCTAATCAAGTCAAACCCTATAAAATCTGTTTAACGTTTTCAATTTGAAATTGATGGGAGACTTTTTATTTATAGTAGGAAGGGAAATTAAATATGAATTTTTTTGTTAGGAAAGTCTTATCCTATTTGCTTTATTTATTTAAAAGTATTTTACTTTGAATCAAATTGTTCATTATTTATGGTTAAAATCATGAAGATAAATTATATATATGTACGAGGGAAAGAAACTAAATTATACGACTACCCTAAAAATTGTGAATTTTGCAGAAAATTGAAAATTTTTCTTATGATTTTATTTTATAGGTCATCTTATTAGTTTTATACAAATACCAAGTTTATTATTTTCCGTTCACTACAACAAAAAATACAAGTGTTTTAGTAAAAGCAGATGCCATTACTTTAAGCAAAATATATGTATATATGACATACTTTAAAACGTGTTTTTTGCTCGAAATGTGTTTTTCTGAAAAAGCTCAAACGGAGACAGCGATTGCTCAAAAAATTTGAAAATAATTAACTGAAATTCTTTGTGTATTTTCTGTATAATAGTAGAAGTGTTTTAACCTTCAGATTTATCAATCACTGTTTTATTACAAAACTTACAGTCCCTCATGTGAATATAATTAATGTGTTTTTAAGCAATTTCATATACTAACTAAGATAAAGTGCTCTAGCTTTGGTAAAAATTAAAATATCTCTTTTCCTGAAGGTCATTTCAAAAATGAATAGCATAACAACACATCAGGATTGAAAAATTTAAAATTTGTTCATAAACTTTTGGTACAGAATGAGCCGCGTTTATGTTATTTTTTGTACATTTTTACCCATTTTATCCAATTTTAGAAATAATAATTTCTTTTTCTCTTCTTAATTTTAGCATATTTTTTTAAAAATGTACTAAACAAATCTAAAAACCCGAAAAAATCTCCATATCTTCATTTTTTTTAGAAAAAAAAAGCTGTCGCAAGTAGTCGGATACCTTAAGTAAGTCACAAAAGATAATAAAAAATTAATGTAGCACATAGTAATCACTTGGAAGCAATTTTTTTTTTATTCCACATAATTTCCAGCAACGTTGATGCACTTATCCCATCGTTTTATTAGAGCCCCAATTCCAGTAGCATTAAATTCTTTGGATTGCTACCTCATCTTCTGTAGAACTTTATGTTGAACGTCGTCATCATCTGCAAATTGTTTGCCTCCAAGATATTGTTTCTGTGGACCAAACAGATGAAAGCAAATGCCAATTCGATTTTTTTGTGTGTTCCTCTGTCAGTTGCTGGGGGACCCAACATGCGCACACTTTTCGGAAATTCAAACAATTATGTATCATGCTGTATGCTAAACCAGGAGAACATCCTACTGCCGTTGCGATGCTGTCAATTGTCACTCTGCGATCAGCCCTAATCAATTATTTCACCTGTTGCTCAGTTGATTTTGTTGCAATCAAAACTGGAAGGCCGCTTCGATCTTCATCAACAATTTGGAACGGCCTTGCGAAAAATTCTTTACCCATTTGTACACTGGTTTACGTGCCTTTCCCTTCTCTCGATAAAAAAAACCAGGTAACATTGCTTTAAGATTTTTTTTATTTAAGTCCTTTCTCCCACAAAAATCGGACCACAGCACGCTGCTCTTCTATCGTACAATCCTTCTTGCACCATCAACATTTTTAAAACTGCATTACTAATACGTGTGAATGCTACCTACTTAATATGAATTGAATATCATAAAGCTATATGCGGCTACCATCTATCACCATTATTTGGAGATATCTGTAACTACTTTAAATCTTGCCATATGCATTTTTGACTTACTTAATGACTTACCCTTGAGACGTCGGCTCATTAGCAGAACTCTCTCCATCTATACTTGTCACAGTGGCGTAACGTATACCCTCGCAACCCCCTCATCGGGGGGGGGGCAGGGTTCTAGAGAGCCCAAAGCCTGACGACCGTTAAGTGCCTACCCTTTGTAAAATCCAACTTGAGGGTCCCAAACCTGTCTTTGCAAGGGGGCCCAAATGTTCTCCGTTATACCACTGACTTGTCAAAATTGATCAATCAAGTTGTTTAGATGGGGCATTGTATCTCCAAAAGAAAGGACCGGTTATTCTTTCCTTACGCCTAGGACATAACATACATGAACTGTTCCGGTAAATGATTTTTATATTACCACACCTTATCTTTCACCGACTCAAACGATCGTTAGTCACAACGCTCCAAAAGAAGGAATATTTGGGAACAGCCTCTTTTGTTTTGGGTTCCCCTTGCACATCTGGGCAGCAGACAACTTGAATGCAGAGTGGTGTCGGGCGCTCGAGACGAAGACACACACTCGGTGTAATGGTGTTAAGGCAAGTTATAGCAGGGGTACTCAGCCTTTTTTCTGCTGGGCCTCATACACATGTCAGCTATTTCTCGCGGACCACATAGACATGTTAGCTATTTCCTGCGGACCACAACATGAAGATAAAACGGGGTAGGTGGGTAGAAATGCTTTAATCCCAAGATAACATTGGAAATTTAAAATGTGGAAAAAAGTCTTGAAACGATATATTTTCTTCAAACATTTTTCGCTTACAAGATATGAAAGATAGTTAAAAATTAGTTCCCTCCAAAAATTGTCACTACTCCCCTGTTGTATGTTATCCCTAACCTATCCATTACAAATAGAAAAAGAAAATTAATTCGCACCCGTAGACATCGACAGTAAAATTGATATATTTGATTTCTTGACGAAGAATTTCCCACCAAAATGTTAATATTTTGTTCTTAAATAAGTGAATTTTTTTCTCAGAGCAATTGGTCATGACCGGGCCACTTAAAAAGGCTCGGTGGGCCGCAGGTTGAGTATCGCTGAGTTATAGTCTCCAGATGGTGAACACGCCGTTTTGGGGTTGGGATTAGACGTGTCGGCCTATTGTCCCCACGCACCAATGGAGTAGGATTACATTGAGGAGAGACGGGTGCAGATCTGTTACACGCGCCAATGAGAGGTACTTGGGGCGTGAAAGTGAGTTTAAGGGAGTCGGTTCCGAAGTTGACGGGGCTCACGATCTCTTGCCTTTTACGAAATAACTTCGCTGTAAAGTTTTGGGCTCTTCGAAGACTCTCGACTGAGTTTGTGGGGGAAGCCGCACTCAAGGACCTAGGGAGATGAACTTTGCCTAATGGTGAAATACGGAATGCATTTAGTCAGTGGCGCAATGGCCGACATACATGAACTGAAATTAAACTAGAACTTTCATATCGTGAAAAACTGTAAACTTTAATAATTAAATAATGAATATTCTTTTTATTTTTTACTCTAGAATAGAATGTCTTTTTGGTAATTAGTTGTGGGATCCCTGACGCTACCATGTTACTAAGAAATGTAAGGGGTTCACGATGTTCCTTTTTATGCGGGTTCGCACAGAGTTCCCTTTGTTGACGATTTTCATGAAGAGTATATTCGCCATACGAATTGACCGGTGAGATCTCCGGATCTCAGCCCTAAAGAACCTACTTGGGATGGTCTACAAAGAGCCATTTCACGACGTCACCCTCTCCCCAAGAATACTTTAGGCTGTAAAAGCTGAGCCTTTTGAACAATGAATGGAATTTTTTGGCACAAACACTTCTCTGAACACTCATTAACAGTAGGATGGCTCGTTCTGAGGCTCATACAGCAGTGCACGGTGGCAACAATTCCTATTAGATAGACCTATCCAAAGACATAATGTAGCATAATTTGATCGTTTTTGACTAACAACTCATCTTTTTTACATATGTTGTCATAGGCCAAGGGTAAGCATTAAGTCGATCGCGATCGACCAGTGCACCACCAAGACATTTTTAAGTGACCGCCTAAAGATTAGCAGTTAGTAATTATATAATTCAATATTCAAGATTAGCTGACAGTATGCAGACTAAGTCTTCTACTGATTATAACTACAAGAGCTAACTTTAGCTGAAAATGTTTTATTTTTTAATGTATTTTGAATTGTTTGATAATAAATGTATCAGTTGATATAATTATATTTATGGCTATTATTATAATGTTTGTATCTTGCATTTTGCTTTTATCGGGATTTTAAAAGTGGGAGTTTTTTTATTTTAGTTATGTAAATAAGTGTATTGCTATTTATTGTTAAGTTATAATAAATATTTTCGACTTTTTCTAAGCTCACACCACTGGGTGAACCGCAACACCACCTTGAAAAAATTAGAAGTAGCCCGTACCCTTGAAAAGTCTGCCCACCCTGTTATAAGCACTAACCTATAGTAATATATTTTTGTAGCAAATGTCACTGTTATAATAAGAGTATTTCTCCAGTGTTATATAACAGATTTTAGGATTATGTTTTTAATTCTGGACACTAGTGTAGTTGGCATTGTGTGGAAATCTGGAGAAGATGGTGAAAGCTCAGTTGTTATCTTCGTATAGTGAGTGAGGCTTAAAATTACGAGATCCGTCATCTAAAGCCCTGGTCAATAAAAAAAATAAAATAAATTACTATAACAAAATAGAAAACATTGTAAAATCAAATAGTATACAAATTCAATAGTCAAATAGTGATAGAAAAAAATTGCTTTTATTTATTCTCTATTTGCTATTTAAAATAATGCTAACTAAAGAAAAGAACTAAGAGCAAAAAATTAGTAAACCAACGGATAATTAAAATTTATTTTCCCTTAACACCATTAACGTGTTTCAGTAATAGTTAGCGCACATGCAGGAACAATAACTGGACAAAAAAAAATCGCTTACATAACCACAGACGGATATTTTTATTCCTCAGCAAACTAATTCTTCGCAGATACTGATACTAAAAAAAATTGTAAAAAAAAAAATGTATCATCAAAAGAGGTAAACATAATTATCTCTTTGAACAAACATACTTCGTAAACATCTTAAGATAAACAAAAGATAGTTTTCTTATGTATCTTTTATAAAAACATGATGCATTCGGTAAACAACTTTTTTCTGTGTTTCAAAATTTCACTGGATATTTTTTGGCAAGCAATTTCTTTTTCTTCAATAGTCCTTCTTGCGTAAGAAAGCATTCATTATACATAATTGATTCATATTTTTAGTTACTGTAGGGGAGGGGGCTTAGAGGGAACGTGCCCTCTTCGTATGCTTAAGATTGTGGGTTCGATCCCGGCTAAAGTCGATAGATTTTCTGGACGCGAAAATCGTCGGCACGCATGTCATATGATTACGTGGCATGTAAAAGATCTATTGGATCTGGTATTCTCGGAAAAAATAAATCATTGCAATATTTAGCGTCCAACAAGAGCTTGAATTAAAATGAATTCAAGCGTCAAAATTTGGTAGCGAGGGCCGCTGCTAGATGGTGCCACTATGAAATGGCTTTCACATTTGGATACCTGCTGTGTCAGCAAAGGCTTAGAGGCCAATATGTGGCGCATAAGAAAAAAAAGGAGTTATTTTAGTTAATAAGTCCGATTTTATACTGCTTTATCAACATTTTTCTAATATTAAAACCGCTTTAATTTTTTCAACTAATTCCTCGTATGAAATGTCGGATTTTCAAGTGAATATATAAGCAAGCAATATAATTTTTTTTAAAGTCAATCCTTACTTTGAATGGATGAATAAAAAGTATTTTATTAACGATTGAAAATTTGAACAAGATATATATATATATAATATATATATATATATATATATATATATATATATATTTAGGGAGAAAGTGAACTAATAGTAGGAACTGAAAAACGAGCACGATTTGTTTGCATTGTTGTAACAATGCCCTCCCGGTTTGGCTGAAAAACCAGTTTTCGACGCCAGCTTTTGTCATTGTTTTAGCAGTTACATTATTACAACAATGAAGACGAATCTAAGTTAGCGTCGAAAACCGGCAATATATTTAATTAATTAACCAGTAATTAATTAATTTGTATTTGAAAAGACCGAATTAGAACGTAAAAAAAAATCAGACATTTCATATGCACCACTTAATAATAAATAAATACACTGAAGTGTACACATTTCTTACTTTAGTCTATTCAGGAATTTGTTTCAAGAGGAATAAAAACAAGCACCTTAGATTTGTATTTGACAATGCCCAAAATACAGTTTTGAAAGTTAAAGTTGTAGTCATGTAAAATCTATACAAAAATCTCTAAAAAATCTGTGTAATCTATGAAAAAATTTGTGACATTTTGTTTCTGAACATAAAATTAATCACTTTTCAAAAGTAGAAAAAAATGTATCGAATCAAAGTGAAAAAAAATTAAAGAACTATTTTAAGTGAAAAAAAAATAAGAATTGCTGTTTTGAGATTAAGTTTTGAATAATTTTTTTAAAACTAAACATTCTTGCACAAAAAAAAAAAGACTGGTTTAAAATTGTTATCTTGAATGTAAGTGGTTTCATTTCTTAGATTTTTTTCTTTTAATTTTATTACATAATTTAATTTAATAACAGTTTGAAAGCTGAGAAAGTGGTATATGTATTTAGTTAGTCTAATTATTACCTAAAATAAAAGAAATAAATGCAAAGTTACTCTTATTATTTAATATCTTTTTTTCTCCAAAGCATTTTTTTAAAGAAATTTGCTAAGTATTTAATTAATTACTTAATTTTTAATTTTTTGAGGCATAGTTAAAAAAAGTTAATAAATAATCCTAAGTAAACATAATTGAAGCTTTTAGTTGTTTATATGTTTAAATATATAAACTTTATTAGCTTAAACTGAAAATGTTATTTATTATTAACACCATATGCATATTTTTCTTGTTTTCTATAAGTATCGAAATAATTGTAATAGTATATATTAATAACAGATAAAAAGATAAATTTTTTAATTTTAAAATTCAAACAAAAATTTATAAAAACTTAATTGTTTTATTTTAGTAATTAGAAAGAAAAAAACCCCATTAATTTAATAGATTCATACGGTTACTACTGAGTGTTTCATTTTTTTATGCAATCATTTGCACATAGTAAGAAATATTTTTTTTTTTAAAAAAAAAGCAAGCATGTTTCAGCATTAAAAAAGTTTAAGAAACATTTTATCGGAAGAATATTTCCTCTCTTTTCGATTTCATTTTCTTCTTCCGCATTTTAGAGTATCCGAATTTTATTTTTTATTGTTAAGATTTTATCGTCTGCTTCTAGGCTGCAATTCGAACTTGTTCTGTTAATCGAAAGTTTTTATGATCGAAAGAATTCTAAATGTGTTTCCCTTGCTAAAAGTATTCGAATCTTCCTCCACTCGGCATGCATGCAATGGATTCTATCTTTCATTAATTGATATTTTTTGTTCGAAGTTCCAGTTCTTTTCTAAATTGCAGCACTTAAAATGATTATAATAAGATCTTCAGTTGGCAACAAGAAGTACGAATTCAAAATTGCGTCGCCATAGAAACGGAATTCAAACGGAATGCGTTCGTACACATTAATGCATTTTCTAGCCTTTTTTTTACTGCATATAGAAGTTAATCTTTTTTCCTCTTTCATTAAAGCTTCTTCGTACGGATTTTTTAAATACGGAAGTAAAATGAATAAAATTTGTTGGAGATTCTTTCGGTTTAGATATTAAATTTAAAATAGCTTCGAAAATCATTGAAGATTATAGAAACTTGTGATTGTATGGAAAGTAAATGAAAAGACTTTTTAAAAAATATTTGATTCTTAAAGGAAGCTTTTTTACTGTCAATAATTAAAATCCAGACTATGAAGACACAATTAAGGCAATCGAATGAAAGAGTCTTAGATAAACATCTCTCTTCTAATTATTCAAATAACAGTAATAATAGCGGGAATAGTTAAAATATTATTTCGATAATCATGCAAGAGTAAAAAAGCATCATTTAGATAAGTAATCGCTAAAAAAATAAAAATATTAAAATAACAAATCGATATGAAAATACCAATTCTTCCCCTCATACTTATATATATATATATATACACACAGTATATATAGATATTATAAAAAAATCTCTGTTATGTAAATAATCTTCTTAACTAATTACTCTTACTGTATATTATGTTTCTAAGACAAAATACTTAAGAAAGGAAATAGATTTGTATGCTATAATGCTATCATTATAATGTACTTAATAAGTCAGCTTTATGGATAAAAAATTAAATATTGATACCTTCAGAAAATGTATTTGATTTATACATGTTATTTAGTTATCGTATCTGTAACTAATCCTATTATGTTCAAACAGTATACTTCATGAAACATCTGCATATTTGTCTTTTTATTCCTGAGCAATAATATTAAGATTAAAATTGTGAAAACTATCTCAATCTATCTATAACCTCTATATAGGAGAAAAACAACTTATTCACTCACTCATCACAAGATCTTATGAACTAGAATTGAAATTTGGCAAGCCTGTTTCCTTTGTTGAATAGAGATTCGCTAAGAAGAGGTTTGTGGAAATTAACTCTTAATTAAGAGGAAGGAAGAGTTATGAGAGCGTCATGAATAAAAAAACTCCCATTTTTGAGTTATTAGACCAACATAATTTAATAAGCATTCTTCTTTTGTTGAGCAGATATCCACTGAAATGGGTTTTGTAGAAATAGACTCCTGGTGATGGAGAGGGGGTTTGCAAGGGCATAATAGATTAAAACTTTTTAGTTTTTCAATGATTTGACATACAAACTTGAAATTTGCATTCATGTTTATGTGTTGAGTTGAGATCCGCTAAGAGCGGGTTTTGCGAAAATCGACTCCCGATGGACTGTACCATAAAAGATAAATGCTTCAATTTTAGAAGTTCGAAACAGAGAGTTAAGGCTATAAGAATGCTTTAGAATAGTATCCAAGGCTTAACGCTGGGTTTCAGATCTCTCAAAAACAAAAAAACAAAACAAAACACGGTATTTAATCTCACAACATCATTAAATACCCATCGAAACGGGTGGGTAAGATTAGTATATACACACCCACACACATTAAGTGATCATTTATTAAACTTGATGTAAATAAAATTTGTAATTCAAGATAGAGGCTTGGTATTCTAAGTTTTGTATCTATAATTAGTGTGAATTGACTCCAAAGTGTAATGATTTCTGTCATACAGAAAGCCAACTTTACAGGTATAAATTACTCATTCATTTAAACAGATTTTTTTCCCTCTAATTTTTAGAAAATTTTTTATGCGAATGTGTTATTATATTTAAAAAGATATGTATGTTTGAAAGTAAGCATAAAAAATTGACATTTGTTGATCCATAATCCAGAAATAACATGAGCTTGGACCAATAATTACCAAACTTTATTTGCACAAACTTACTTAACCTCACGAAACATAAAACATGTAATCTTATTAATAACATACAATGCAATATTAAGGTATCCGACCACGTTCGGAACGTAATTTTTAAAAGCGTACAAATGAATAATTTTTTTGATATTTAGTATCACCTGAATCAGGATATACATAAAAATTGTTTTAAGGATATTATTACAAGAAAAAAAAAATGATTTAAATTGTAACGGGTCTATCCGTGAGCCTCCACTAATCCTCTGGAGGGGGGGGGGGTAAATCTGTTTCTTTTAAATGTTGTTCTATTGAAAACATTCTCCCGAAGAAGAAGACATAATTTATGCAAATGAAGGGTTATATTTAAGCATTAACCTTTAGGTACGCGAAGTTAGTGGTTAGTGGAAAGTAATTGAGAGCTAGTCAAGAGTTACTCGACGAATAATTACGAAATGTTTAAAGATTGTAAATTGAAGATTTAGTCAATAAGAGTTGGAATGGAATAATAACGACCAGAGGTCGAATAACTGAGAACGGAATTACGGTAATTTAGACCGTAGACATCCAAAGTGTCCAAGAGTAAGTTAAGGTATCCGAACACGTTGAAAATGACCAAATTCAGTCAAGACAGACATTTTTGTTTTTTATTTTATTGCATAGAGCTATCTTTTGACTTTACGAAACATGCTTTGTTTTGTTTCTACACTACCTAGAGGCCAAGTTACAATCAATTTTATAAATTTAGCAAAACCGGAAGTGGGTTTTTGATTTACCAGAAGTGGGCATTTAAATTGCTCAAAATCTATCACGGAGCGTCTGATAACTCAAAATATTACGAATGTATTTCTATAAAACCTTTTGAACCTGATATTTATGTTATTTTCTAGAGAATGTATTAAAATATTTATTATTGTATGAATA
>BMAO01025847.1:0-34197 GCA_019973975.1 Trichonephila clavata | reverse complement strand
AACTCAATGACTCAGCAATTTTTTCGTCTGTTGTAGGCGTAAACTGTTCAAAGTAAAAAAAAAGTACCACTAACAATTCTCAGTTGCTCAAATAAATCTTATAAAAATCTAAATAAAAAACATTCTATTCAGCTTATGTGGCCCGTCATTCAAAGCGTTAAAGAACTAAATAATTGATTATTTGACGACACTTTTTAGAATGCGTCATCAATGGTGTATAATAACATACAAATATGCGTGGGTCTGTATATGTATACACACAAATAGTTATAAACCTAAGTATAACTAGACAGAACAGTAAAAAATATTAGCCATAGTAGTACAATGGCAAACTCTTGGCCAGGATTGCAGGTTTAAACAATGTTTTTTGGCCAGCCAACCTCTACACCTGTAATTTGCCTATATTGCTGGCTATAGGGAAAGGAGGAAATGCAATAAATATGTAATTATTAGAAAATAAAATAAACGAATGTTAATTAAATAAATACAACCGGAAAAATTAATAAACTACTTTCTGATATATAGTTAAAAATATTTGTATATATATATATATATATATATATATATAATTACTGCTAAAATAAACAAACTTACCATGTCAATATATTATATGTTAATATTTCCCACTAATAATATTATATACGTTATTTATTCAAAATTAGATAATCTAAAACCTGCATAAAACATATGTCGTAAAAATGCTGCTATTTAAATTTTAAATTGCATATTTTTTATTTCTTGACCAAATTCCCAATTTTATTCTCGCGATTTATTAGGCTTAGAACAAATAATTAAAATTTCAATCATGAATGGAATAACTGTAGTTATATAAGTCAAATAACTCATGGCCGTCTGGAAAATTCCATTTTATGCTTTAGTGTAACACTACACTCTTCTGCATTAGCGGTTGCGCGAAATGCAGAAGTAGATTGTGGTAATCATTGCACGTGTCCATAGGGAACTGGAACGACAAGAATGATGAAAAGTAGTTTTATTTCAGCCATAGGTTGGTATGTTACACCTAATTAGAGCTTAATGGAAGTTAAAATATTTAAGAGAGACATAAAAAAAGTAAAAAAAAAAAAAAAAAGGAAGCCCTTCTATTAATATTCAGTTGGAGGTGATTCATTTTTCATTCGATAAAAGTAACAAATGGACTCGGAAAAAGTCGCATACACTTCGCCTCTCTTTCAATTACGCGGTACGAAGCACTAACAATAATTGAAAGATACAGAGATCGTTGTCCTTTTTGCGATTAACCATTTTCGTCTAACAGCTCGCTTTTATCATTAATTGCGAATAAGTTACCAAAATAAAAGTGTCGTTCTTCATTAGTCAAAAGTGGCCTTGTCATCTACAGTGGATAGGGTCTGCTCTTAGGGAAAAATTTCCTATTTGACCTATGACACTGGGCGTTCAGTAATTAGTTATCGGCGTTGAGCTTTTTAGATGCTGAGAAACGTTGGATGTTTTCAGGATCCATTGATCAATGTCAAATTCAGCGGCAAATGCAGTGCCATCTATTGGAGAAATGGAATGCATCCCGCTTGTCACTTCCTATTGACTCAGTAATCAACGTCTAGATAAAATTTGAAGTTATGTTCACTCAATTCAGAATCAGTTTTGTGTGAAAGTTAATTACATTGCCTTCAAGGGTGATGTAATTCCATCTCATTAAATGAAATAAATCATAAATAAGTTGTTGTGGACTATGTTATTAATTTTAAATAAACTTATATATTTTCTACAGCTAGGATATTATTTCTTTGGGATTTCTGTTTCAAAGTAACTGAAATCTTTTTTTAAACCACTTGCATGATTATCCCGAGTTATCTCGGGTTCGTATATATTGCAGTTAATTATTATCCGAGAAAACTCGGGCGAAGCAGAATTTGTAGGTACGATTTGTTTTATCACGGTTTTACTAGGCCTGGAGGAAATGAAAGGAAATATTCAGCTTTGATTGGCAGTTGGACAATTTTTAATAATTCGCCAGGTTTGGATGATACGTTAGTCAAAAGGAAGACTGTGTGTGTGTGTGATGTGTGGAACATTCCGATTGAATAGAAAAGATTAACCTCGAGATCTAAGGACAAAAAAATTTTAAAAAAGGAGACATGATTGAGTATTAGAGAGGGAAAGTAACTGTAATAAAATGGGAAAGATAAGAAGGATGCTAGTTTAACTTCCACATGCATACAATCGAAATGCAGGATGGACAAATAAACGGGGAGAGCCGAAGTCCGGGCCTAAATGTGTAGTTGACTACAATGGCAAAATGGGTAGTGTAGATAAAATCGACCAGCATTTAGCTGCCTATTCTACACCCAGAAAATGAGGGGAAAAATACTATAAGAGGATTTTCTTCCATTTATTGGATTTGGCCTTGTAGAATTCCTACATTTTGTACTGTAAATCAGGAGGTTCGGATCACTTGAACAATTTAGAATAAAACTGATTGAAAAACTAGTGTCAGAAAATCATCGTGACGAGTTTTCTGCTACATCTGGAAGATCCAGCATTAGTCCTTCTCTACTCAGGTTAACCTTTAGGCATTTTCCAGATGTTATTCCTGCTACTGAAAAAAAAAAAAATCAAATCCAGTGAGATAGTGTACTCTGTGCTACCGTAAAATAGATTCCAGAGGTAAGCCAGTAAGAAAAGGGACCAAATACCAGTGTACAGAATGTCAGATATCACTTTGTGTTGTCCTTAGTTTCAAAAACAATCTACAAAGACTAATATTTAACTTTTTTCCGTTTGTGCGAGATAACTCGGGATAGTAAACTAATATTAAAACTAAATGTTTTTACACCTGTAAAAAATTAAAAATTCAACCTAAAACTTGCATGTTTTGTTTTGTTTCGTTTCTCTGTATTTAATAATAAAGTAAAAAAAAAAAAATGTAATGATTTTTTGTAGTTTATTTCAAAAAATTTGTAAGGCAAGTGGTTAAAATTGTTTTCTCATTTAAATTATCTAATGAAAATAATCTCCCAGAAGGAAAAATAAAAAATTAAATATGAATTACTTTCAGAGTTAGAAATCTGCAGAAAGTTCGAAGGAATTTATGTAAATTTTTTTTCTGAATTTAGGGTTTATTTTTAAGTTTTCTTTCAAAGGTTTCAGTGACACTGAAATTAAATGCTTTTATTATTAATCAAAGATTTGCTAGAGTGGTTTAAGCATAAATACTGATTAATTATTGTGAAAAAAATAAACTATATAAAAATTACAACAAAGTTAAGCAGTTTATGAAAAGGGGGATTATCCCTTATAAACTTAAAAAAGAAGAAATTTATAACAGGAAAATAAAAATGTTTCATTACAATATATATGTTAGGTAACATATTTTAGGCAACGTTGATTGCAATTCTTAAGTGATTACAAAAAAATGATCGCAGTACCTTAGATTACGCTGTGATATTGAATAGAAATCAACTAATCGCTGAAAATTTATTATGTCAGCAAATTTGTTCAAAAGAAGCTAACATTTTTCAAAACCTGTTCTATATGATTTCATTTGTGATTTTATTAAGAGTATTTATCTATATTTCTTAAAGTTAGGTAAATATTTAAAAGGGACAAGCATGCATTTGTAATTGGAACAATTTGTAACGGGTAGGGCTTGTTACAAGTATAACTTCAAGATATCTCATTAGATAAGTTGTTTTGTTCAAATTGGAGAAAAGTGAGCACAGAGATACATACATTTAAGCAATAATCCTGAACTTATCCATAAAAGAGGTTTTTACCTTAAATTTTAATATTAATTAATCAAATGTGTGTATTAGGAAAGAATGTATCATATTTTTCTTTCTTTTTTTCTTTTAATGAATGAATATATAAACAAATAATAAATAAATAAAAAGGTATAGATTGAAATTAAGGATTAGCTTTTAATTTATGTTTTCAGAGAGTAATAATATATGTAAGTGTATATGTGCAAAAAACTTTTCTTCCCTTGTTCTTATAGCTTTGCAGCCAACAAAACAAATTTATAACTGATAGAATTGAAATAAATTGTAATTCTTTTACTTTGCTGATAATATAAACTAATATTTTAAAAAAATTGGGAAATAAAATTTAGGAAGAAATTTAACTCTTTAAAAATATTGCATTCACTCTTGTTGGGAAAACAACTGTTCAACTCTTTGCTAACTAAAGGCTGAACGACCCCCCCCCCCCAAGTGAATTAATAAACAAAAATGTAATAAAATTATGGAACCTTATATTTTGAATAGTAATTAATAAGCAAACAGAAATGTAATAAAGTTATAGAACATTATATAATTTGAAAAATAATTAATTTTTATGATGAATTTCATAATTTTATATTTAGGCATTTGTAATTTACTATATTTTGTATTTTATGTAAGCTAACTGTATTTATATTTATACTTGTAAATTCTTAAGCAATTTCTTTGTAACCTTCATCATTTTCCTGGATTGGCAACAGTTCCGTATTTCGGCATCAGACTAGTTGCAACGTTTTGATGTTAGCGCAGCTAAGCCTTACAAGAATAAAAGTTTTCTTCGAATTCTTTAATGCAATTTTCCATACTTTAACGTTACAGGACCAAACGTTCATAACACTCTTACTGAAGTTGTGTTGACTTATTTCTATCAGCCACAGTAGCTGAGTGGTCATGGTCACGAATTCGTAGCCATGTTTCTGTCGAGTCTCATGGATTTGAATCCTGGTACTAATGTTTTTCCTGTCCAGTAGAACTGTCTCCGTTTGTTAAATATGTCGAAACTCATCCAAATGGGGCTGTGGATTGATAATTAACATTGCAGACCAAGTGCATTCCCCAGGAGCTAGTATCACTTTTTAGTGTGGCACCATATAGATGGATACCAATTGCCACTATGTCGAAACTTGAAGTCTTTGCATTGGCATGGTGGGGATGTTTGAAGGGAGGGGTGCCAACACAAACTCCCCTTTTGTTTCATGTACATGGCTCAAAATTACAATCCTCGTCACGGTAGTCCTTGTATTGCTTCAAAGAACGTCAATAATAATAAATACAGGGTGGAGCGAAGAGACTTCCTTTTTTGAACATGTTGCAGTAATGTTCGTAGGAAGAGGAGGATCAAGTGGAGGGGTTCGGTGGAAGGGTTAAAGTGGGATATTTGAGTTTCTTACCCGTCTCAGTCTCAAATATGTTGTGATCGAGGCAGCAGGGTGCTTTTTTGCCGAGGTGGCGAATTTCTCAAACAGTCGGTCGGTGGTTGCAGTGCAATGTACCTTTCGTCGTCACTTGGATATTCCTCCCCAAAGTCGTGTTCCTCATGATCGAAAAGGAGTTTTAATGTGGATGGATGCCTTCCGAGCAACGGGGAATGTCTCCAAAGAAAGAGAAGGCCATCCGAAGATCGTTAGAACACACCTGAAAATGTGAAACGAGTTCGTGTGTCAATTTTGACAATGTGACAATAATCCAATAATTCTTCTTACCCACTCTCAAGAAGGAGATCTTGATAGCTTGTAGTTACAACAAGATGGGGCCACAGTCCACACCTCCAGGGTTTCCATTGGCGCTTTAAGAGCGACCTTTCCCCAATGACTGATTTTCCTGCGAGGGGACGTAAACTGGCCTGCGCGCTCACCTGATTTATACCCTCCTGATTACTTCTGTAGGCTTGTTTTAAGTCCTTGGCTTACAAAGATCGCTCCAAGACCCTGAAAGACCTACGGAACAACATCCGCGCAAAATATCCCTGTCGATATGCTTGACAAGGTGACTCAAAATTTTCGAAATCGACTACATCAAAGTATTGATAATGGAGGGCGACATTTAACAGACATTGTGTTTAAAACTGTGTAAATTCAAAAATACAATGACGTGTGGTAGGCAGAACATAACAATAAAGTCGAATGAAACATGTAGTGTGTTTTATTGCATTTTCAAAAAAGGAAGTTTCCATACCCCCCCCCCCCCCCGTAGTGTTTGAATTTAGAAATATCAAAAATTCATTTTTAGAATGAGACGTATGTATTAATGCCTTCATAATTGTACTCACTTTTTTTTTCTAAAATATGATTAAAACGATTTATTTCAAGTTATTAGCATTTAAAAAAAACTATTATATTGCATAGTATAATATATTTTCATAAAGTAGTGTTCTTTACCTTGAACTTTCTGGGAATGTGTGTGTATAACGTTAGCTATAATCAAATTAATGAATTCACACACATAAAAAAGAAAAGAAATATATATATAATATATAGTATTTCCAGTGGAGAAAACCAAGTTTATTTATTAGTGTCTTACATTTTAGCAAGAGAGAGAGAAAGCATGCTTTCTTTATTTGATTTGAAATTTTTGTTTTGTTTTGTTCTGTCCTGTAAAAGCAGATAAAACACATCTGATATTTGTTTTCATGGGATTGTGCTTTCAGTTTATAGTTATGTAGCTCATAGTTGGTTCTTTTATATTATTGTTTTCAATTTCTTCTTTTGTTTTCTTTCTTCTACTTTTCTTTCTTGCGTTTGTAGTCTTAGCCTATAACTCTTTATTTAGATTATAGCTGCTTTGTATATCAAGTTTACATATAACTGTTTTTAAATATCTTTCATATTTAATACTTTTTTTAATATTTTAGTTTGCTGTATAGGTTTAAGTCTTGAAATACTGAAAGGGTTATTTTTGTTAAAATTGGGAATGATGTTTAGTATAAATATTTAAAAAAAAACATTAAATGAATAAATAAAAATATGAGATCTCAGGTTTTTTTCCTTTACAAAGAATTACTTTATATATATATAATCTGAATTTATATTACATTTGCTCTCTATCATTTAAAAAAAATTTTTAAGGTAGATAACAAAAGTTTTCTAACTGAAAAAAAAGTGTTTTATTATTTTTATTTTAGTTGAATTATTAATAAATAATCTTCATGAAAAAGTTAATTAGAAATGAAGCCTTAAACTTTTTTGATTTTATCTGATGTTGTTAATGTATGATTAAAAATTGGATTACAAAAAATTACTTTAATGATTATTTGAATAATTACTTTTCAGAATTAATATAGAAGCCCTCATTCTGATTAAGTGTTTTTGCTCTTTAGAGTCTTTATTTTGTAAGTTTATATTCTAATTCTTACGAATTTTTTTTCAATCCTAGAGCTCACTCATAAAGAATATTTCATGAGAATATAATCCCGAAAGAGAAATTGTTTAACAACTGAATGCTCAGAATAGTGTCAAATTGATAGTTACGCATTATACCTCTGATTTTGCGATATGAAAGTAGAGCGGTGAAAGCACTAGGTTCGCACATTACAATTTTTATTTATCTTTTTATTTAACTATAATGAGAAGGGAAGTGTTTATATTTTATAATTCTAACTTTTTTTTTATAAGCATGCTTAAAAATATTTAATATATGTACAATTTAAATTAAAAAATTTTTTTTTGAAGAAATAGTTATACTTTATCTGTTTATTTTTATGTTAAGAAATATCTTTAACATGATGCAAAATTAATAAATAATAAAACTGTTAATATCTATATTATTGACCTCTATTGTCTAAACTCTGCATTCATTATCGCGGGATCGAATTGTTTAAAAAGTCCTACTGTGTGGCACGCTGAATCATATTGGTAGATTGGTTTGCATGCCACAACTAAAGGTTGTCGACCGCTTCTCTAAGGTAAAATACAATCTCAAGCATTTTATTGTACTAACTAGGAATATAAAATATCTTTCTAAAATTATATACGCTCCCGTTTTGCAATATTTTCTCAATATCTGACTACATTTTTCAATCTGATTTTCTGTTGACTTCGTTTTTACGTGCCATGCAATAATGTTACCCGAAACGTTTTGTTCTATTAGTTATCCACTTCGAATTACTACACCAAAACCTGAACGAGAACACAACATTACAACTAGACTAGACTGCCTTCTCATTTTTTGGCGCGAATTCATCGAGCAGACCTATTCAGCTGATAACTGAAATGTAATTCTGCATTATTCGCAGTTGATTAGCTGCTTGAAGGAAGAAAGCCGCACAAGATGGCGGCGAGGGTAAACGAGTAAAGATTAATTATTGCTTTGTTAATGAGTGCCCACCTTCTACCAGCTATTTATTCATCTGAGACAGTATTAATACGACCACCGCGTTCAAACTCAATAGATTTACGCTACTAAGATGGAGATTTATTACGGCCTTTTTTTCGCCTTTATTAATTAGTTTGGATATCATCTTCGTTTAGCAAAGGAAAAGCATTAATTTGAAACAAATTTGTTGTCATCAATTCTGCAACAGCTTGAAGCGTTTTTGTTTCGTGCATTTCTAGTTAAAACTTTTAGTTGTTTTTCTGCTTGGAGTATTTTTTATTTTATATTTATATTTGCTTTGTTTTCAATTAAATAGGAGGTTCAATTTTTTTAGTTGTTGGGGCATCTCATTTCAGACTATAATTGACACTCAGCTCTTTTTATTGAAGAAACTTGATATATTCCTTATTATGTAACGAATTTAAATGAAAATGAAAGCAGAGTGAGCATGTCGTCACGAAGAGTAAGATTGCTTCAATACTAAAGTTCTTTTAGTTCTATTTGTTTACTCAGATAAGTTTTATTAAAGAATGTTTAAGTTAAAACTTTTTTTTTTTTTTAAATATTTGAACAATTTATATGAATTTTTACAGGAATCTCCCAAACAATTTCTTAAAAAATGTTATTTTCTAAAAAAAGTTTTTATAGAAATATTTTTTGAAATATGTATATTCATGAAAAGTTTAACTTTCTTATGAATATAATTCAGATTATTTAAGAAAATACATTTTTCTTCGACACAATTTATGAGATAAAAATGATAACCGAGGCAGCCAAGTGATAATGGGTTCGTCTCTTGATGCCACTATATATCTGCTATACCAGTGCTCTTTGAGTATGTAGAGGTTTAAAGTCCTCCTATTATAGCATGGTGTGGAAGTTTGTAGATAGGGGTACCAGCTAAAATATCATCCTAGATACTTGATCGTGGTTCAAAATTATGAAGTCTGTCGCCAATAGCCTTTGCATTGTTTCTTAGGGTGACGTTAATAATCAATCAATAAAGCAATCAATGAAGATAAAAATGTTGTAATGTTTATAATATTATAATAAAGAACATTGAGAGATATAACTCAAATTCTGTCATTTAATTTGATTAAAGTCAGGAAAAATTTGAGAATATTAGTTTAAGAAATTATTTCAAAGGATTTAATAAGATACGCTGTTTTTAAGTCCTACTGATACTCATAACTTAAGTTCTAATTTTCATGGAGGAGAAGACATTTTATTTTCAGATTTGATGGTTATTCAAAAGATTTCTTTCAGAACATTAAATCAAAAGATAATGATGATACGAGAACGTAACAAAAAAATATTGGATTTAAATAAATGTTATTATTCAGAAAGGCGAGATTTTTAGCTTAAAATTTCTGAAGTTTAACAATTTAGCATGATTAACTATTTAGCGCTGCATTATCTTAAATTATTATTTTATTTATTCACTTGGCTTCTTGACCATTTGACGCCTAGCTTCTCAGTATCGACTGACAACGTCGTCAATTGGGTATTCATCGAGTCCAGTGCTTTGGAGCAGGTGGTCGCCTGGTCCTAGCATGGCCTCAGAGTGGGCAGGTCTCATTAGCAGCTAGGAGAGGACCAGTGGAGGTATATTCCCAAAATGTCATGTCCGGCGGTTAGGCGAAAGTGGGCAACGGCCTCGACTCTCTCCAGGATCCTCGAGATAGGACCCACAGTGGCTAGGATTCCACACGGCTTTCCATGACTCTTGGGTTTTTGGATCACGGCAGTACATATGTCAACATTTATGGATATAATGCTATTTGCTCTTTTGATGGTCAAGGAGACTTCTGATAGAGACGACTCGGCTCCTTGCTTGGCTTTTTGGTCGGCTCTCTCATTGCCAGGAATCCCAACATGACTTGGGACCCACTGTAAGGCTCCAGCCATAAGAAATGAGCTCCGCAATTTTAGTTTGGCAGTCGATATGTTACTGCTTAAGGCTGAAATTCAGCTTGGGAGTCGATGAGGAAGACAATTTTTGCAGGATCTAGGCCAGCAGCGAGTAATTGTGTTGTAGTTATCTTAAAGAGTGAGTAATAACAGTAATTTATATGCTATTTTATACTTTTAAATAACACTAAAGATTCGACGTTTACGGTACAGTTTTTATAGTTGATATTTTTGAATATACATTTTCTCTACAGTAATATGCAATTTAATAAAAACGAAAAAATATGTATAAAAGAATTATAACTCAAGAGAATCCTCATTCCAGATTATTTCATAACTTTAGACAACTGCTCAAGAAGGATGAAAAAAGAATATAACGTAAATACGGCGTATAACGTGCACTTTTAACACAAAAAATAAGATCGAAATTTACGGGTGCATGTTATAAAAGTTATACAAGTTATATAAAAAAAATTAGACTTCTCTATATATCGGAATAACGTTTGTTTAAAAGAAATTACATTACTTATAAACTTAGAGGGTGGTAGCTCTAGAAGTATACAATTTTTTTCTAAAGCTTGGAATAATACCTCGAATAAATGACTTCAAAACATAAGAGCATTGCACACATACATTTCAGGTTCTTCCTAAAAAAAGGGAGTGAGAGACGGAGAGTGTGTATTATATATATATATATATATATTATATAATATATATATATATATATATATATATATATATATATATATATATATATAAATTGCAACTTGGAAGTATAGGTGCACGTTATATAGACGGCCGAGAGCATTATACACCAGATTTTATGGTAAATATATTTACCACAAAAATATTTGTAATTTTCTCTCTAATAAAATTATTACAACCCTATTTCAATTTTTTTTATGCAGTGGGATAAAGGGAATACTAATCAGATCTCTTTACTAGAAATTTTTGACGTACGTTTTTACTTTTTCCCCCATTACGTCATTTTTTAATGACTAGCAAACTTTAAAAAATAGATGACTTCATTATTTCTCAAATTCCTATCCATCAAACGCTCACGCATTAAATGCTTGACTGGTACCTCCATCACTCTATAAGGATAATCCCTTCATATTCGTCTTTTAAATGAGAAAAGTCTCTTCTGTTCCAAAGTCCACTAAGAAAAATCTTTTTTTCCCATTGATTAAGGAAAGGATGTAAGCTGACTCCATTGAAGCTTATAATGATAAATGTCAATTGGGCTCCCCGGGGCCACTTAGGACAGGAGGGCGTAGGCCCCTAAAGACCTGTTCTATTGGTTTCGGAGCTTAATTTCGAGCATCCAATTTGCGAGGTGTGATGCAAGGGCGTGTCTCAAGCCCCCGGACGCTAATGCATTTAATTTTTAGGAAGCTCTTGAACGAATCCTATCCAGGAGCTTCTGATACTGAGTGGGAAAGATTTGCCGACGTCGAGAGGAAATATGGAGCAAAAGTTCGCATTCTTTTCAGAAGATTTAGGACCTCCCTTTCTGTTTGAGGTGAAGGAAGTGTGAAATTTTTCCGATAGCTTTAGTGTGATAGAATGGCATTGGATATAAGGCTGCCTACTAGTAACAAATGTCTTCAAAATTTAGGGTTTGGAATATATGGATTTCCTTAGTGCCAGCCTAGAGGTAACTAGGCTTATACTTCAGTTCTGAAGTGATCCTGTAGAAAGGGAGAAAGATAGTACGTTAAAATGAGGGGTTCACTGAGCTAAAAATAGCTCAGCGGTCAGGGGTTGGAGGGGGAGGGGGGAGAGGGTTCGTTTCGTTCGAAACGAAGAAACAGATTTTCGATCTTCCGGTTGTGGGGCTGGAATTCTTAGAAGACGGGGTTTATAGTAGAAGCTTGATGAGGCAATCGATACATATTGTTTGACAGGTGCGTGAAGTTGACTTGAGAGCTTATCGTCGGGTTGTCGTGATTTTGGATGGAGGAATGAAAGTTGGAAGATAGGTTGGCTATGAGGGTATGAATTGGTTCGACGCTGAGTTCTTCATGTAGGACTGATCTGGGGATGTATCTCGGTGCTCGGGCTATTATTCTGAGAGATTTATTTTGAAGTCTTTGGAGGTCGTCAAGATGTTTGTTAGCTGCTGATCCCCATATGAGACAGGCGTAGGATAGGATGGGGCGTAAGTAAGTCTTGTAAATGAAGATTCTATTTTTTAATGAGAGTTTAGATTTTTTACCTATGAGTTCTATGAGCGAGAAATGTTTGGTCCAGTAATTTTTTTTGGTTTCAGTGAAGTGAGGGCGGTAGGTGAGCTTGTCGTTAAGGATGAGACCGAGATATTTTGTTTCGAAGGTCCAGGCTATTGATTCGTCGAAGAGCTTCAGGGTGGGGGGCATGATCAGGCTTCTTTTTTTACGGAAGACTATTGCGTTTGATTTTTCAGTGTTGACGGCTATTCTCCATTTCGTCAGCCAGGTTTCTAGGAGGGACAGGTAATTTTGAAGGGTGCGAGCTGCCTGATCGGCAGCTAGACTGGTCGAAAGAATGGCAGCATCGTCGGCGAAAAGGCAGACGGTGACAAGTTGGGATGTGGGGAAATCACTGGTATAGATATTATAGAGGATTGGCGAAATGATGGATCCTTGGGGCGTTCCTGCGGTGGTGTGGCGGTCACTGGAGTGGGTGCTATTGATTTTGACGTCAAAAGTTCTATTGTAGAGGTAGCTGTGAATAATTTTAATTAAGTAGGTTGGAAATTTGAGGAGAATTAATTTATAGATAAGGCCGTCATGCCAGATGCGGTCGAACGCTTTTTTTACATCCAGGAAGACTCCGATGGTGAAAGATTTTGTATTATATCCCTGGATGATTTTATTGGTGACTCTGAGCAGCTGATGTTGGGTGGAAGTGTGGAGTCGGAAGCCGTGTTGCTCGTCTGGAATGATATGGTTGCTATCACAGTGATCTTTGATGCGGGTGAGTAGGATTTTTTCAAATACTTTGGCTAGAGAACTTATAAGGCTTATTGGACGGTAATTTTCTTTAAATTTCGTTTCTTTTCCTTTTTTAGGTATGACCGTTACTTGAGCGTGTTTCCAATCGGTAGGGAAGTAGTTAAATTGGAGGCTTCTATTGAATATTTTAGTGATGAAGGTTATTGCATTTAATGGAAGTGACTTGAGGGCTATATTTTTTATGCCGTCTTTACCAGGTGCTTTCTTGTTGGGAGACTTGAGAATTATATCCATTACCTCTTGAGGCGAGGTCAATGGTGCGGTGTGGTGTCTGGAGTTGTGAAACATAAAATCGTCAACTTTTTCTTCAACACGCTCAATGAAGTCGTCATCATATGGTTCAGGATTTTCTTGGAAGGAGCTCTCCAGATAATCGGCAAACAAATTAACTTTGTTCTTAGTACTGTAGTGTAGGCCCATGGGGCCAACGATAGGAGGGATATGGAGGGTACTATTTTGATTAGAATGGTGTTTAACTATTTTGTGAAGAGAATCGTCATCAGGGGAGGCTTCTGATAGCCTCTTGTCCCATTGGGCTCTGTGAAAATTTTTAAGTTCATTTTTGATTTCTTTTTGAAGTTTATTGAGTTGGGTCTTGTAGGGGGGGTATTTAGTATCTTGCCAGTCTTTACGAAGTCTATTTTTAATTTTAATTTTATCCCTGATGACAGAGGGGATACAACTAATGGGTTTATTAATGGTTTTGAAGATACTACTATTGTTAAATTTACAATCTGGAGTATTTTTTATCCTTTAAAAGCATGATTTTTTTTTTGTTTTAAGCTTTAAAAAATCGATTTTGCAGGAATGTAGTTATAGGTTAAATAAAAAAATAAATAAAAAACTCTAGGTAATTACGTTGAGTATTTATTTTGAAAAAGTTATTTGTAGACATTTGGCAACATACAGTATTCCCAAAAACTTGGTACACATATAAAATAAAATTTTCAAATGCACCATCAAACATTGATAGCTTACCTGACAATAGATGAAAAATATATTTTTTTTCCAATTAGATAAATCCTCCTTTATAGGAAACTCGAAAATAAAAAATATCTATCCAAGTAACACTCTGAAATTTATCACCGACCACATTCAAAAGTTAAATTATATATGTGATTTACACGCCAATAATAATGAATTTTTGTGTTTCAAACATGATTTTTATTGTCTATGGTTATCAATGTGTGTTCGGAAAAGCAGACATTCATGTTTTTGAATAAAATTAAGTGGAACGGTATGTGTACAATGGGCAACAATATGCATTTAAGGGTTAGGTTTCAGTTTGTAAGGGAAATAAAGAAGTATTTGTGAACTAGTGTCACATGACTAATTTAATTAATTTTTTGAACATATCATTTTATTATATTTACTTGTTTATTTTATGCAAAATAATTTGTAGCAACAATTTTATATTTTCTGATTTCGTGAAATATTTAATTTGATGTTCGATTGTAAAAAGAACTTTGTAATAAGATATTGTCATAAAAATATTATTCTAGCACGAGAGATATGCTTATTTTGTAGATTTATTCTTAGAAATTGTTTGAGTGAACAAGTATCTATATAATTATATATATCTGTATTCATAGTTTTCTTTTAAGACTTTTTTCCAAAAATGAGGGAAAAGACTAAATATCTCTAATTATTTTAGTTAAGTTTGATATTATCAGCAAGTGTTATAAGTAAGAGTATTTTTTTAAATAGCAAGCTTTGTTTGGAATTTAGAATGTAAGCAGTTTGTAATCTTGTGAGGATCATACCTGAGCGCCTAAGGGTGTGGGAGGATTGGAAGGAAAACTATAGCCATATTTCAAAAACAATCTAATTTATTCATAATATTAACTGCAACTCAAATTTAATCGAACAAGGCTAAGCGATGCACACAATTAATAAATATGAAGACGATTAATGAGGTGAGAGAGAGAGAGAGCGAGATATGAGAAGACTTTAATTTTTAATACACTTACTCAAGGTAATAGCTTTGACTTCTTAGCTATTGAATCTAGATTCAATCTCCAACGACAGATCGTCACTATAAGTAATTCAATTATCAAATATTAAATATCCGCGATTCACATTCGATTTGATTAATCACTGTTATGCTAGTAATCTATCCTATCTCTCTCTTTAACCAGAAAGCCTAGACTATATATAGTAGTTTTAATTTACATAATCACGTCTACTTCTTCGAGGATGGGTTTTATAATAAAATAATTTTTAAAGACCAGAAATTCCCCAAGAGGATTATTAGTGAAAAGGTCGCAAATAGAATCGTCACACTCTGGAGTGTTTGTTTTTGCTTGCGAGCAATTAAAGAAATATCGCAAAACAATTTAAAAATATTTTGTTTGAAATTTTATTTTCAATAAGGTATTAAGGACTATAACAGCCTAATGGTCGTGGTAATGAGCTTAACGGCCAGCGATGTTCATAGGAGTCCCACATTCGAGTCTTGACTTCTTCAAAGACCTGTTGTATGGAATAATGGGAGCTGTGCTGGATTCTTTCAACTTCCTTCTTATGCTTTGCCAAACTCGTCCATAATTCGACCATGGCTTAAGGTATGGGTTCCATTCAGTGGCGTGTACAGACCTCTCTTATGGGTTGGAGGGGTTGTCACACCCTTGCGGTCGCTGATGAAATTTAGGATACCGAATAAACAGGCATTGTGTTATAAAAATAATTAAGTTTATTTGGATCTATAAATTTACTCCCAAGCAATGTTACAAACGAGGGATCAGTCAAATTAAAAACTGCTACCCTAAATTTCCAAGATCAGCGTTTCTCAAATTGTGGGGCGCACCCCCTAGGGGGCATGATAACTCTACGAGGGGGGCGCGAGCATATTGAAAAGTTGTAAACAAAAGATTATTTAAAAAAATTATTAATTTACGAAAGTAAACGAACAGAATACATTCTGACATATAAAAGTAAAATACACATTTACACTGATATAATAAACTTATAAATGCATCAGTACTGCATGCAATGTATTTCATAATTAATTTAACAATACTATTAGAACAAGTTTAAGAATTGCCAGTGAGCCCATGGGCTTGTCATATATAGAATTATATACGAAAATTAACACTTATCTCGATAATTTGTACGGTTTATAATTAATCCCTTAACTGCAGATAAAAAGTTACACGATTTGCTCCCCAATGCTTCATTTTCCACGTAGGCACGCGTATGTGATGTATTGGGGGGGGGGATAAATAAGCAAATCCTCTGATATAAGTAAATCCTTCGCAAACATTGTCAAGGTCTTTTTATTGCATTTCAAAGCCTTCCGAATATTTTTATGGATAGCAGTGCACAGAAAAGATCGTATCTCAGAAAGACGTATATATACGTCTGGGGCAATTAACGCTTTGGATAAGAGAGACGTTTATATACTCCGGTGGTACTTAAGAGGTTAAAGTCGTATTGTAACTTTAGCGTCAAAGCATAGTATTATTGAATTCAGTTAATTACGATGAACATATTACATAGTGCGATGAAAAATATGATTTAATAGGTCGTAAATATTGAAAGTTTGAAAAGCACTGCCCAAGACAAATAATTATGCTCTTAACTGTGTGTGATCCGATGTAACTGCACTAGTCAGGTCTCACCCAGGTCACCTGGATATTGCGGTCTAAAGCTTCTTTTCAAGACCATCAGGCTTCCGATAGTCACTTCGCTAATCTCACTTTTTCAGCAGCTTAACGACTAACTCTAATACTCACACTGGTACAGTTTAAATAGCACACAAATTATCATAAAGATAAGTTTTCTCTAAGGAAGGTGGTTTTTAAAGAAGTATTTTTCCCAAGAGGATTAGTAAATGAGGGCGAATAGGACCCGCCACAGGGTTACTGTCTAAAAAACACGTTGATGTAAGCGCCGAGGGGTAATTTCTACGGTAAAAATTAAAAGTCTGTTGTCTATGGAAGGGATTGGGGGCTCCCCCACCCTTGTGTATGCCACTGGATTTGTCACCAATAGACTTTCTGTAGTTTTTAGTGACATGTTAATTCAAATAAAATAAATGTGTAATAATGACCTTTTTTAATAATAAAAGAAAATTGGATGTAATTATCAATTGAAATTCTTTGTAGCAGCTCTGAAACGCAAATGAATAAGTTAGCAATCGTTTATTGACGAGTTCATTCGCGAAATTTTAATGAATCTAATTAGAGTGTACTTAAATACACCCAGCAATATTTTAATGTATATTAATAGATTATTTCTCCCCGCTAATATCTGAATTACATCGGTCTCATACATGCACGGGGTTTAATAATAGTAATTTTTCACTTGTAAATTATTTCCATCGAATTAATGACTAAAATTCATTTATAATGAAGTTTTTTGCAAGTCTGATAATTATACTCAGCAATGAAAATTAATCTCAAGTTTGTATTGAGAGTGGTAAATGTTTTCTTTTGATGGTTAAAAGAAGATTATTCATAATTTTAATGACTTCTTTTATATCATGCCTTGCACATCAATTTCCTTTTTCTGTCTTTGTATGTGTGTTTCTTTCCCTCTTAGTAAGAAAAAAAAATAATAAATTGTTCTGATAATGAGGGGAATTAAAACTTCTCCATTTGATCTGTGAACGTGTCTGTATCATAGTGCAAACGTGCTCAGGAGAATCGATTGCTGTCAGTGCGACTTTTGGATATTTATATCTGGTCTTTGTTCCTACAAAAGTAATATTTAAAAATTGTAAAATTGTTGTCTGTGCAGCGGAAAGAAGACTTCCTCGATAAAAATGTAGACAGTCGAACCTCAATATAACGAAACCCTGTATTACGAGCTTTTTCCTGAAACCAAGGACATTTTACGATTTCCCTTTCAAAATAACCTCAAAATAGCGAAGTGCATTCTCTATTTAACGAACTTTTTCTTTTGTGATTCGATTTTTTTTCTCCCTATTTTTAAAATATTTCAGGACATTTTTCAATTTATTCCCCCTTTTATCATATTTTATGGAGATCAATGGCCTTGTACTGGTTTTACCAGGGGGCTAACTCACCAAGAGCAATGAAATGGCTCTTATTTTTCAAACAAAAATTCAAATAAAGCTAACAGATTTTACCAGTATAGTAGAATGTCGTTTATCCGAATGTTTATTATCCGAACCAAAAAATCCGGATACGTTTTCAAACAGGGCAATGCTCAACAGTTGTTTCGCGCGAGGCCAAAAGTGACAGGAAAACCCAAGGTGAGGAATATTTGGGGAATTTCAGTTGTGTGGTTTGGTAAATATTTCTGCGCGGAATATTAAATCAGTTTGTTTCCAAATGAGGGGGGGGGGAGGGTATACATGCTCTTTTGTTGAGTTTTGTTGATGTAGAAACCTGGATGTCATGCGAAGCAGAAGACTGTGGATTTCAAAATGCTAAATGGTGACGAGATTGTGACCTCCGTGCAGGAAGAATCCGACCCTGTCGACGATGAAACAGATGAAAATGAGGACAACAACAACGAAAGTAGCAAGGGTCCATCAAATGCTGACGCGTTTCTACGTTAGAGATAGCTATGGAGTGGTAGGAACAACAATCAGAGTGCTGTCCTACTCAACTACTGCTGCTCAAGAGAATCAAAAACTTGCAGCGAAAAAACGAAGGTGTACAATGATACAGCAAGAAATAAGGGATTATTTTCCCCAATAAAGGTAAAATTGGGACATTTTGCACTTATTTTGCTTTTTCTTCACACAAGCATGTTTCCCGCATGTGATGATTTTCAATATTCGTATAGTGTCCGGTTTCATGGATCGCATTCGGTTTTCGGTTATCCGAACAATCACGTATTCGTACAGTGTCCGGTCCCAATTGATTCGAATAAACGACGTTCTACTGTAATTATATAAATTTAAGGTGGCATGAGGTAGTGTATGCTTAAAATTAATGGTTATAAAATAATGTACGTTTAAAACTGTTTGTAGGCTTAAAATTAGAAAATGTCGATAAAAAGTTCATTAGTTTTAACATCAAATTATTTTTTAAAGTTGAAAATGCAATGTATTCCTATGCCGTGTTTTATTCCTTTTTGTTTTCCTTGCAAATTTCTTTTTGATTGGTAAGATATATAAATGAATAGACATTAATTTTCAAAAAAAAAAAAAAGAGTGGGGAGAGAATAATTACTTTTTAAAATAATATATATTGTTTATGAATGTAAAAATCTGTTTTATTTAATTTTCAAAATATATTAAAAGATGAATCTCTATTTAAGGAATTTTCCATACAACGAACTTTTTTTCGGGATTTAGCGACTTCATTATATAGAGGTTTGGCTGTATTTATATGAGAGAAGTGAACTAAAAAATCAGATTTCCTATCATATAATATAGAAAATATATTGTCGAACACAGCGGTTCTCAAACCGTGTGGCGAGACCCCCTAGGGGCTTGATAACCCAACGTGGGAGGCGCAAACATATCGAAAAGTAAAAATAAAAATTGTTTGAAAAATTGTTAATTTACTGAAAGGAAGCGAAACAAAATACATCCAGACATTTCAAATAAAATAAACATTTTACATTGATATAATATACTCATAAATGTTCAGTACTGCACAATGTATTAGATAATTCATCGATATTAAGCTAAGAACAAGTTTAATAGTTATGACTCCCATAAACTAGTCTCTTAGTACTTTTGTACTTTAAGAATGGATGATTGAGGAAATATTTAGTGTAACTGAAATGATTTTGCAGCATGATCCAGTTAAAAAATTAGAAAGGAATAACTTATAAATCCTACCACTTAAAAGTAATTTTCTTAAACTATCTATGACTTAAGGTATCCGACTGTACTCCAAAATTGTGAATTTTGTCAAAAATTGATAATTTTTTTATGATTTTATTTTATAGACCATCTTATTAGCTTTATAAAAATACCATTTTTCCGTTCGCTAGAACAAAAACTACAACTGTTTTAGTAAAAGCAGATGCCGTTACTCTAAGCAAGATGTCATACTTTAAACCGCGTTTTACTCTAAATGTGCTTTTTTGAAAATGCTCAAATGGGGCCAGCGATTGCTCAAAAAGTTTTGAAAATAATTAACTGAAATTTTTTGTGTATGTTCTGTATAATAGTAGAAGTGTTTTAACCTTCAGATTTATCCATCACTGTTTTATTACAAAATTTACAGTCCCTTAGGATAATATAATCACTATTTTTTTAAGCAATTCCATATAATAACTAAGATAAAGTGCTCTAGTTTTTGTAAAAATTAAAATATCTCTTATCCTTAAGGTCATTTCAAAAATGAATAACATATCAGAATTGAAAATTTGTTTATAGATTTTTAGTACAGAATGGGCCCCGTTTATGTTATTTTTTGTAAATTTTTACCCATTTTTTCCCACATTTTTGTACACAAACGTCCTCCCGTTGGTGTGGTGTGGTAGTTAGGAGAGGGGGGTGCCAGCTCAGGTGTCGTCCGCATCACTTGACCATGGTTCAAAATTACGCGGACCGTCGCCAAAAGCCCTCGTGTTGCTAATCAGTGCGACGTTAATATTCTCTCTCTCTCCCACATTTTTGTAATAATAATTTATTTTTCTCTTCTTAATTTTAGCATATTTTTCTTAAAATCTACTAAACAAATCTAAAAATAACAACAACAACAAAAAATATCGCCATATCTCCGTTTTTTTTTTTAAAAAAAAAAATAGTTGTCGCAAGTAGTCGGATACCTTAAAATTAACACACACAAAATTTAAGACTTGTTTTTATAATTTGTACGGTTTATAATTGAGGCCGTATTGTAGCTTTAGTTCAAAGTACATCATTATTGCATTCAATACATTTTTATTGTATGGGGGGGGGGGTTGCAATGAAAACTATGGTTTAAATATTGAAAGTTTGACAAACATTGGTCTAACATGATTTGCGAATAGTAGAAAGAAATGTTTTTCGCAATGAAAAACATACAGGGTGTCCGAAAAGTATGACTACACTTTCATTATTAAGTATTAAAAAAACAAATAAACATATTCACTAGCGGTTCTTTTTTTTCCAAAAAAAAAAAAAAAAACATTACGGTTTTTTGTGGAACAAAAGAACGGAAAGCGTGGGTGGCCACGACATTGGACTTTCTCATTCCATTCATCGCGGAAAACTTTTTCTCATTTCCAAACTCCAACGTGGGGGTACCCTATTTGTGCATTGTACATGTGTTGCAGATTTAAATTCAATAAACCATACTACAACTTGCGCTTGTTCTTGTGGTGAAGCCATTTTGAAACGAGAATGTTAAAAAACGGGGAATTTGTGCCATCTAAAAAGTCATTTCACTGAATATAAAAAACCGCAAGGGAAAATCTTTTCTTATTTTTAATAAATTTTTGAAAGTGTAGTCATACTTTTCGAACACCTTATATATTAGGACAGTGCTTCACAATCTCAATATTTGCAACCCAATATTCAATAATAATTTTTATCGCGCCCCCTCCCATGCAATAACAATGTTTTAAATTGAGTTATACTATACTTTGACCTCTTAAGGGCCGCCGGCGTATATAAACGTCTCGCTCAACCAGTGCGTTAATTGACCCAAACGTATATATTCGTTTTTCCCAAGTGCGGTCTTTTCTGTGAACTACTATCCACAAAAATATTCCGAAAATTGGAATGCAATAAAATGATTTTGACAGCTTTTTTGCAATAAAATGACCTTTTGAAGGATTTATTTATAACAGAAGATTTGTTTATTTATTCCTTCCCCCCCCAAATACTTCACATACACGCACCTATGCGGCATTGGGGGAGTGAGTGATTTTGCGGTTTATTGGCGCAAGAGCCGATTTCGGCTATACTGCGCTAACATTTGTTTTAATATCTGCGGTCTAGACGGAAGAGAAGAAAGAATGAATTGAATGACAAGAAAGAGGGTCGAAAATAGAGAAGGATACTAGGGTACCCCGGGTTCGTGAAGCCCGTGTTTACCAAAGACAGTAAACCCGTGGAAAAGGAAAAGATCACTAGGGCACTCGGATTGTGACACCCGTACTCACTAAAGAAGGTGAGCCCTGAGGGAGCGGCATTGGAGTGAATCGCGTAATTTTTAATGGAAGAATTGGATTAATTATAAACCATACAAATGATCAAAATGAGTGTTAATGTTTGTATATAATTTATATATATATGTGTGTGTGTGTGTGACAAGTGAGCCCATCCAGTCACTGTTAACTATTAAACTTATTCTTAACTTAATATTGTTAAATTAATTATAAAATACATTGAGCAGTATTGATATATTTATAAGTGTATTGTATCGGTGAAAATGTGTACTTTATTTTTTTTATTATGCAGAATGTATTTGTTTGTTTACTTTCAGTAAATTAATAACTTTTTTAAATAATCATTTGTTTCCGACTTTTTAATATGTTCGCGTCCCCTCGTAGGGTTATCACGCCCCCATACGGGTGACCCCACATTTTGAGATACACTGTATTAGGATATACGAAGTTTATGAAAATAAATTTTTTTGTCTTTGTACAATACATAATTTACACATTTTTATGCAGTTTTTTTAAGACAATGTATATTCCAGGTATTTTTCAAGTATCGTACATTAATTTTATAATCCTTGATATTTTTAAAGTAATAGTATATTTTTTCCTTTTGATTTAACATTTTTTATAAAGAATTCGTAATGCAGTTTGATGGAAGTTTTTAGAGAGTGCAACGTAACGTTCTTCAACTTTTTATTTTTGTTCTATGTTTGTTAAGTCTAGTTTTGAGATTAGATCATTCTAGAGAGTTACAAATTAATCTTAAAACTGCCACAAAAGACTGAATTTTCTCAGGAAGATAATTTGTTCGCTTTCATAATTTGGATATTTTCTATGCAAGTGATTTCAGATAACGGGTCAATAACTCAATGGGTTGTTTCAAAGCAATATTAATATGTTTCAGTAAGTAAAACATTTGCAATAATACTAATGATACAAATCATAATTAAATCTGTCCTTACTACAAATGCATTAATGTATACATATTGGAGAAAAGCTACTCACACATGCTCACTCCCTCATCACGAGATCTCTGGAACTGTGAAACCTACAGACTTGAAATTTGGCAGGCATATTTATTTTGTTGAGAAAAGATCCGCTAAAAAAGGCTTTATCGGAAATCTGCTTCCAAGAAAAGGAAGGGGGTATAGATAGAAATTCTAGTCTTAGAAATTTGATTTTTATCCATTTTAAATCTTGAGACAGGGGCTATAAAAGTGTCTTTGAATACAATCGTAAGCTTAAGCTTAATCGTAAGTTTAAGTTTAATCGTAAGCTTAGATATCAATATAATTTAAAAAGTTACACATAGTTATACAACATCATGAAATACCCAGCGAAGCTTGTGGGTAGTTTTGTTTCTGTACATAACAGCTAGAATTAAGCACCAAAACTTATTTAGAGCTCTATTATTATTCAGAGTTCTATTGATCATACCAGAACTATTTTCTTGCCTTAAATAGATGGAAAAAAATGGAATCATGGGGGAAAAAGTCTACTCCAAGCAAAATAATTTTTTTGTTACTGTATCCAATATTTTTATAAAAATATCGAGCAATGATAGATAATTTTACAGATCCCGAAGTAGCCGTATATGTATATTTAATTCTTGTATATAACCAACTCTGTCGCTTATATGGTAAACACATCTGATATAAAACCAAGTTTTTTCTTGCATTTGCACATTCAAAATATTTTTAAAAAATAGAAAGTATATCCTTAGAATTGTTCTAGTCATTTTTTTACAATTTTTTTATACCTTTTATTTACATACTTCAGTTGATTTCAATGTTTATATATTTGAGCTCTTCGCAAAAGAGAGGTCGTAGAAAAAGTCAACAGTTATTCCAACTGGCAAAAATTGAAGAGAGGGGGTGGGATTATATTATTTTTCCTACTCTTTTTTAATCTTATGACTTACTGATTCGAGTAAGAAGTTTTATAAGCAATTCTCCACGATTGTGTGTGTGTTATAACTAACAATATTTCAAATATATCTCTATTCTCTTAAGACTGCAGAATGACTTCGTTTTGCATTAGTTTTATAAAAAAAATAACAAAATGTCAATATAATTGTTTTTGTTCTATATTCTCTTCTTCTTAGTATATATTTTGCATCTTTGTGTATTTGCATAACATAACTGCTTGGTTTTTTTTTTTAAGAAAGGTTTGATATGCTATTTGATACCTGGTTAAAAATAATCTGAATATGATTTTATGCGTATCGTGTAGTTTTATTTTCTTTTTAAATTTTTCACATAAAATTTAAGAATGTTTTACTTATAACAGAGGTTTGTTTCTTTTCTCTGAGTTATTTAATGTAGCATAGTGATCTAGGTATATGAGATTTTCACTTTTAGCCATCAATCATAAGAGCCATTTTATTTAATAAATATAATTATTTGTGACTTTTTAAGAAGAATTTGTTTATAGGTAATATTTTTCTCTCTCAATACAGTACCTTTAGTTAAAACAAAACCAGAAAAAACAAACAACCATAATTTTGATTAATTTTGATAAATTAACTCTTATGATTTGGGATTTACAAAAAATCAATGGATTTTCGTTTATATAATGCCTTCCAACTATTGCTTTATGAAATCTGGATTAAATTTGCATATCTTGTATAGTCATAGAAAAAGCTTTGCGTAGAAGTAGGTTATTCTTATAAGAGGCACGTGGTCGAGGGGCATGGGCGTGAACTCGTGGTCGGCGTTGTCGAATCGCAGGTTCGACTCCTAATGCCACTCAAGAATCGCAGTGTAGAGGGGCTTAAGCGCATTAAATCTGTCAAGATTCAAAGTGAGTGAGTATTAACGTTGCACTGTTCCACTACACTCTTGGCTTTTGGCAACCATCGTAATTTTGAACCATGGTCAAGTGACGAGGACGACCATTGAGCTGGCACCACCCTCCTAACCTCCACACCATACCCACGGGAGGATGATTGCCTCGACAGATTTAAAGGGCCGGCTCTTTATGATGGGTCTTCAGCATAACTTTGCTCGAATTCACGACATGCTAGTCACGAGTCCGTGACCTTGACCACTAGACTACAGCGGCCACCGTCGAATCTCAAAATCTTACCTTTGGTATGGTATGAGTGAGTGAGTGAATATTAACGTCGCGCGCGCGAGTGAGTGTAAATAATAACATCGCACTGTTCAGCTACATGAGGGCTTTTGGCGACGGACCTCGTAATTTTGAACCATGATCAAGTGACTAGGACGACACCTGAGCTGGCACCCCATCTTCTAACTATCACACCACGCCAACGGGAGGACGTTTGAGCTCTCGATAGATTTAACGTGCATCGTTCCCCTACGTGGCGGGTTTTCAGGGGTACTGGGCTCTAACTCATGACACGCCAACCACGAGTCCGTTACCTTGACCTGGTATAGTGTGGAAGTTTGGAGAGGGCCTGCCAGCCCAGGTGTCATCCTCACTTGATTGTGACTCAAGATTACAGAATCCGTTGCCAACAACGTTCGTTTTACTTCAGAGGGCGAAGTAAATTAAAATAAAATAAAATTCACAAGATGTATTAATAGCCAGAAGAGTTATTTTATTTAATTGAATATATTTCCAATAATGGAAAGAATAAAAAAAAAAACTAAATTTTGATCAGAAAACAGTAAGATTGTATTATATTGAAAGTTAAAAAAATGAGCAAAATTTTAAAATTATCTTAAGTTTAAAGTCGTCGTACTCGTTGAAACCATCTAATAATTGTAATCTTTTTTTGGAGATGGAGGATTCAAAACATCAATCTCTTTTTCTACTGCTTTAAAAAAATGTTAAATAAAACAGAGAATTACAAAAGTAAATTGTGGTTGTTACATAACAAGAATAAAAATAGGTATATGATATTTATTTGACATTAATTTGTTTCATATTCTGCCGGCCATCCAAACTGCAACACAAGAAAATACAAAAGACATCAAAGTCAAAATTATTATAGAGATAGCATACAGTGTATAGATGCAATGATTGGAAATGAGAATGGGATGAGGAAGACGATGAGATCTCTCTCCCTCTCGGAGTGTTGCCACCACGAATGAAAATTACCACAGTTACACGCCTCGGTATTGATGAAAGAGGTTTAGGATGGCTTATTGAGGTATGGCAGCCCATATTTACTCCATATGTTACCAAAGTTAGTCTGGTATAGCAGTATATGAAATGTGTGCCGAGTTTGTCATTCTCTAGTTACCAACTAGATGTTTTTGTTAAGCAATAAATCTCGAGAGAATAGACAGGTTATGGAAAAAATTTAATGTGGTGGGTGAAGAATTCTTGAACATTGCATGGCTGTGTATGTCCATTGTTCAATGCACCATTCTAAACATAAGCACATGAAAAATATAAGCCACAAGAAAAAGGTAACCGTAACAATGAACACCTGTTTGATATACCACTGTGAAATAAATGACGTTGAATGGCACGTGTGGTTACTGATTGTTGTCCAACAAACCATATTTGTTGTGATGCAGTTCTGGATGTGTTATAGCGATCCATCACTGCCGTGCGCCCGATATGCTTGTCATCCCATATAGTGAAACGACGAGATCGGTGTCATCAGTTAGTTGTTCCTTCTTGCATCCATCGATCCCAAATCTGCATCACTTTTGCTTGCTTACGTCCCCGACATAACCACCGATTTCTTAGAAAGATAGTTTGCATTCTTTATCAACAATTCAATTCTTCAGGACGTTTGAGCATCGACAGATTTAACGTGCATCCTCCCGCCTACACGGCGGGCTTTCAGCGGTACTGGCTCGAACTCATGACATGCCGACCACGAGTCCATTATTTTGACCACTTGGCTACCTCGGTCACCCAATAGCTGTCCTGCAGCTTTGTAGTGTGACGTTAATATAACTCTCACTCCATTTTGCTACTGTCAAATGCTATCAAACCTTTAAAAATGTATTGAAGACTTCGTGTGCTAATAGCGTTGTATAAGTTGCTATACCCACAGGAAATATCCTTGTTGCCAGTCATTATAGATTTTAAATGTACTATTTGAACAGCTTTTTTTAAAGGTATTTTTACTGTTTCATACATAGAAATCAATATTGAATCCCGATGTTCTCATCAGTTAATGTCACTTGAAGGTACAATTCTTCGAATTTAGAAAGTCGTAATTTCGCAAATGTTTCCTTTCAGATTTAAAAGTATATATACACTCAAAAGTTTCATAATCAATTTTGAAATTACTTAGCTGTGCATGCAGTCGTTCATACTTACTTATAAAATGAAATAAATCATATCTGGTAATTGTGATTTATTAAAAAGGAGAGGAGAAAAGAAGTAGCGTTAATTTGTTTAGTGAAAAGTTACAAAAAATATATTTTGGAGAATTTTCGGAAGCGTAATAATAAACATGACTTTATCCTAACCTTAAACATTGAGACTATAGCTTATGAGCCATTATCAATACCATTGAAAAACTATTTTATATGTTATAACAGCTAATAATCACGCTTTCTTAATCACCCGATTCCTTACCTCACAGAATTGGGCTCAAAGTATAATAAAGTATATTTTTCCTGATGTAATTCGTACACATACAGGCGAAATACGCTAGAGTATAATAGGAATATCCACTAAAAATTTTGAATATCAGACCTATCTATTTACGCTGGGAAAGAGTTTGTTTGATTAATCTTTTCTTATAAAGCTATTATCGTATGTATAAGGAGAGTTAAAATATAAAAAAATGAATAATCAGAATAAATTTTCCGTTTTTAATTGAATTTATCATAATAAATGTTTTATCCGAATTGTGAGTCTAATCGACATCGCGATAGTCGTCCTTAAACAATAATATCAACAAACTTTATAAAAACAGATCGATTAAAAATGATATAATTTAATTTTTAAAAGTATTTCCATCTTATATTTTTATATTTTTATTATATTATTAACTAAAAACAAATATTCAGCGTCCGCCTATGCTAAGCATTCTGAAAAGCAACGGCAACCCGACTGAAGACTACAAGCCAGGCTCCGCTTTGACATATTACAGCACACATCGAGGGACATGCCACCTGCTTTTCGTGTCAAATGAAATGAGATCCACCGTAGAGTTCCTCACTCAGACAACAGGGAGAGTGCGATGGAACAGGATTGCAAGAAGCAATAAAGCATGAAAAATGCAGCCCAGATAAAATTGGGCTGTCTTTAATAACCGACAAGATAGGACCCCACATGAACTTCTGATAAATCCGAAATTTTCAGTTTATCTTCCTAACGTGGTCTAGCAAATTGAAGGTGAGGTATTTGGATTTTCTTATCCGCTAAAGATCAACTCTCATTTGCTTTTTAGGCTGAGTATTTTTTTTTTATATTTATTTTGTAACCCTCAGCCTTTTGGTATTGTTTTCGCCGTTTCATGCTGTAATAGACCGGACAAGTTCCCACATTTGGCAAAGTATCGCTTCGAAAATGATTTTTTTAATGTGATATAAAATAAAGGATGACGAAGATGCTGGTATATATTTTTAAATACTACAGATGTTATTTTAAAAAAGAGAAGTAACGAGAATTTTATGCTTTCAAAGAATGTCATGTATTCAAACAGTTTAAATTAGAGGAGATTTGTTGTTAGTTATTTTTTTATTGTTTTTTTATATATTGTTAACTGCATTAATAACTTTTTTTAAAGCACAAATCTATATTACTGTTATTTAAAATGAAAAACACCTTAATGTCTGCAAATGAAAAAATAGAAATGTGTCAGTTATATATGAAATTGAATATTTTCTTCTGTAGAGCCGTATGTGTGTGTTATAGAGTCAATCCATTCGAGAGAAAATTTTAAATAACAGTGCATGATTTAATCTAGTTTTAATAATTTTACACTTGAATATAAATTTTATGGTTGAATTTATTTTTGAGTTTAGTGAAATTCAAAGTATTTCAAAGAAAGTTAAACATTGGAGCATTAGCTTTTTGTTAAAAATGCTCCAAATATCACCTTATATTTAAATTTAAGTGGTTTTGTATAATTATTTCGATCTATTTATATAAAAATGATAAAATGATACATACAAAAACTATCATTCTATACCTTCGTTTCTTAAACTGTGGGGCGTGCCCCTTAGGGGGGCGTAATAATCCTACAAAGAAGGTGTGAGCATATCGAAAAGTCAAAAATAAAAAATTAAAAAAATTATTAATTTGCTGAAAGGAATCAAAACAACATTTACAATTATATAACATTCTTTTAAATATATCAGTACTTGCAAATGCATTTGATTACTTATTCATCAATACTAAACTAAGAATAAATTTAATAATTACTAGGGACCCCACATAGACTTATTATATTCAAAATTATATGCACAATTTAATACTTATCTTGATAATTTGTACAGTTTATAATCAAAGTCGTGTAGTAGCTTTAGCGTCAAAGTGAATTATTATTGAACTTAATACATTATTATTGTATGGAGGAGATGCCATGAAAATTATGATTGAAAATTGGGTGGCAACATTGAAGGTTTGAGAAGCACTGTTCTATACAAAAGGTGGAAATTTTCTCCTTAATAAGCTAATGAAGTACTGAATACTGTATTTTCATACTCGTTAAATCCGCAAAAATATTCAATATCAACTACATCCTTTTAAATAGAAATTAATTTTTTCGAAACAATATATCTGACAACATAAACCTCATAAATAAACGAACAGGAAAAAAAGGATCAAAATAACCTTTTTTAAAACTAAACTCAAGGGAAATTATACAAGTATAATCTGGCGACTTGTTGATGTGGTCAAACTCAAAGCAAGCTGAAGCCAAAGTTGCTACAACCTCACCAAACACCAGCTGATTCCCGTATTATTGGATCCAACTCCGCCCTAAAGTGAGGGTTCAAATAGCAATTATAAAGCCTAATAAGCCTCATAGATTAGCTTACGATAATTTTTTTCCTCTTTCTTATGAGGAAGATAATTTGCGACCTGGTGGGAGGGTCTGGAACCACTGCTGAGTCCTCTCCCACCTTTTAGCAACGAAAATTACGCTCTACGCTTCGTATCAGGTTGCTCGGATGGAATCGAGTGTAGTGTATGGTGAGGGGAAATAAAAATCGGCTTCAGTGCGACAGACAGCTGTGGAGTTAATTTCGAAGGGCGATTTTTTTTACGGTTGTTCTAGTTGGCTTTTAATACTGATTAATGATCCTGAGCTGGGGACGTATTGTTTGCAGGGCTATCAATCCATGAAGTGCATTACAAACAGGTTTCTAAAACAGCAATTGTTTTTGAAGATTTAGGGGGGAAAACGGAAATGCTTTCTTGTGATCACTTCTCATTTAAAAAAAAAAACACCATCTACGTTTATTCTTGATTAACGTGAATAATTGTTTTTAAAAATAAACGTTTAAGTATTTAAATGTTTAGGAAAAAGATCTTGGTAAAAAAAAAAATCGAACACATTTTGAAGGGCAAATAAATTAATTAAAGAAGCAAATTTAAGAGAAGTAACTTCATGCAGTGCTAAGTTATGTGTGTTTTTTTTAAATTCTTAATTAATGATAGTAAATTATGTTTCTTTAATTTCTTTAATTTTTTAACTTCATCCATAGCTAAATAATTCTTAAATATTTTAGTTAAGAATATAAGACGAAAATATATTTACAAGCAGTGGTTATTGCTCTCAAATATTGATTGTCAACGATATTTTACAAAATCTTATTAAAAAAAAAAAAGAAAAAAAGAGCATGTTTGTGTTAAATTTTACGGAAAAATAATAATTTTCTAAGTTAATCATAGAATACACCTTGGAAATAAACCAATTTAAACGGTGTTGGCCATCATTTACGAGTTAAGTTTATAAATACATAAATGTTTTAGGTTAAAAAATTACCAATTCTTTAAGGAACAGCAAATAAAATAAAGCGGAAAAAGTGTGCATTCTATTTTTAAAAAAAATTAAATTAAAAAAATTTACATTTGAATTAATTGGCACTTTTATTAAATTGAAATTAATATTTGAGAAGTGTAAGTATACATATGGCACATCGGCTATTTTAGTCAGATTCAGGCAATTAAGAATGGACCTCTTTAGCGGATAAAAAAAAAGTTATTTTAAAACATTTAAAAAAGGGAAAGAAAATGAGTACCAAATCTATATTCGAATAATTTTTCCTCTTAAATTTGAAATAATTTGCAAAGGTCTACTTCTACAAACGAAGTAGACCTCCAAATTATTTGAAGGAGGAGGGGTAGAAAGTTTCATGCTTTACACTATTCATGTAATCCATGATTTCTTAATCATTACTAATTTCAGTAATAGTGAATTGAATAAGGCATCTGATTACAGGAATCTGCTACTTTTTTTAAAGCTTTTAGAAGAATCCTCTCAACTTTCCGTCTATACTTAGGTCACCACTTGAATTTTAATTTTTTAACTGTCTTTTGCATTAATACATAAATGTGTGTTCAATATAATTTTAAAATATATGTTAATTAAATAAAAATGAAATATCTCTTTTATCAATTCAGTGCACGGTAAGTACTAATCATGACTCTAGCCAAAGGTTAGATATTAAAAAAGATTTAAAGAAGCTGTCAAAATGAGTTAATTTGAGGTTTCTTCAAGACCTCAAGTTAATAAATTTTCGTAGGGTTCACAAAGTATTACTTTTGTTACACACACAAAAAGATAAAGAAATAACCTTTCTATAAAGTCTTAGAAACTTTGAACTTAATTGATAATTTTATCAAGCTAACATAGATGTGTTTGAAACGGTTTATTGAATATGCTTATAATTACTTATGCATTGAATAAAATAGTTCGAAACAAAACCTGTTTGAAACATACCGAATACCCATTTAAATTCACTTCAAGTCTTCCTTAATATATTCGAAGTCTCGAAAAGTCTTAGAACATTAATTCATTTCATAAAATTTTGCTGTGAGACCCCTAATAAGAACTAAATCAATGTTTTATTTTAAAATTCAATCAAAAATAAATATGTCTTTTCTACTAATTCCTCTTCTCTCAAATATTTTTTTGTAAGAAATTAGAGTGTATTCATTATATTCCATCCTTTTTTTTAAAGAATATTTCATTTATAATTTCGCACTTTATAAAGAACAATCTGATAATCATATATCTCTTGAAATAAAAGTAAATTCTGCATTTCAATACACTTTTTATCTTATACAGAAATTAGCACACACAATTTTTTTTTACAAATATTAATAATATGGTTTTAAGAAAGTTTTGAATCTTACCCAAAAACATTCCTTAAAGAAGATTTCTTTTACATATATATAATTTTAAAAGTAGGCTATTTTTTGTTTATTTACAATATATATATATTACATATATAAATATATTTTATTCTTTTCATACTTTTGCTAAGTGCTACTATTCAGCCATTCCCATGCATTGAATTTGCATTTAGGTCCAGAATCTGGCAATAACTTGTTTATTGTATTCAGATTTAGCGCAGGCTCTGAATATGCATTTTTGAATAAAATTTTTAGGTAAGTTATCTTTTTTTGTAATGGATTTAGATACTCTATCCATTATTTTCAATAGGTTTTTGCGCAGTATTATTAACAGAAAGGGGAAAGGTTGGCTTGCCAAAAAACATTTTCAGCAGCACTTTTATATAAATTATTTTATATATAAGAGCTGTCTTAAGAGAGTCAGCAATATTTATAATACTGAAGCACATCCATATTTTTGTATTTTAAATTCTATGATTTTTAGAAATTTCTAATATTTCTTTTCTAAAATCTTATGTCTGATTTATCTTACAATTTCGGGTTTTTTCAGTTTTGATGATTTTTGATTATTTACCTCTCTTTATTTTACAATATATAGAGGAGACCGGGGCAAGATGACGACGTTAACAATTTGTTGTTGTTTATTAATTTATTTTTAAGGATAGTAAAATCAATTTTACATGATCTGTTAGAGTAGTCCTTTGTTGTATTAAAATATATTACCATTTAATTTTTCAAATAAAAGAAGTAAAGGATAATTTTATTTTTTCATAACCTTAACAAATCGTCATCTTGCCCCAATACTGGGGCAAGATGACTTTAGCCTTGGGGCAAGATGGCGACACTGAAAAAAGTTGAGCATATTTTATTTTTGAATGTGTTAGATGGTTTAACAAATGATAATTGTTTTTTACATCTTACAAAGTATAAAACTAAGTGTAATCCATTGTAACGTAATGTTGAAGTGTTTAGTTGTGTACCTAACAATAGTCACAAATAAAAATGCCATTTTTATAATTGGAACATTCCTCATGTCTCTTGGAATTTACAGCACTGGATCCATTCTTCTGTTGGAGGGTTCCTCTTTACAAGCAGGACATCTTATAATATCGTCCTTTGAAGTTGATACAACTGGAATGTTTAGCCTGGATTTTATAGACTTAGGTCTACAGGAACAATTTGAGTTTTTTTACTCCCTTTTTACCTTCACGAGCTTCTTTTCTCTGTTTTTTTATTAAAATTTCCTCTCCTTCCTTCTGCTTTTCCCTTTGTTCCAACATTTTTTTGATGGGTGGGCTTGTAAGAATGCTAGAGCTCAGTTTTTTGCTTTTTCTTTTTTTTCTCACGTTATATTGTTTTAGGCAATGGTTTGAAATATAAAAAACACTAACAGGCTTTTTTGGTGCCTCGGAATCAGCATTTGCCATAAATTCTGGTTTTTCTGGAGGGTTTATATGTTGGTTTTCTACTACCAGGGTCTGAGGATTAGCCCTATTATTCTCAGTTTCATCACCAACAGCATCATGGTCAATAGTTTTTACCGCAGCATAGTCATGTTCGCTAAACACAAGAGGATTTTGAGGCTCGATTCCATATTCTTTAAGCCCTTTCAATGACATTTCCAACTGTAGCTGATTTGAAGTAAGTGATGCTCAAAACCTCACCAATATTTTTGTCTGTGATAGTTTGTTCTGATGAGTGACCATAAAGTTGTCCCATGCTTGGCTATAGTACGTTTTTAACGGGTCGAAAAATGACACAACAAGGGGCTGGAGACGATGTAATGTGTGCGGCGGCAACCCAACCATAATGGTATTTTTCGCTCTGCAATATAAGATAGCCTGCAAAGTTATAAGAGTTTTGTGATTGGTCAAAAATCAACAGCGGTAGGAGATTCTTAGCTTGGTTTCACATGAAGGAAAAAGGGCTTCAAAAAAAGAGAAAAAGGTGCC